>CAKNYM010050429.1:52641-78704 GCA_932195095.1 Andricus curvator
TAAAGATTTTTGTTAAATAATTTTTTCAACACGCATTATGTTTATTTGATAAGAGATAAGCTTCCAAGTACGTTTTCCTGATTCTCAATTGTGGAAACAATTATTATTTGTTTAAAAAAATTTCTTTCGAGTGATCTTGAAAAGTGACTATTTTTCGAAATAAATAATATGGTTGATGAATGTCAAAAATAATATTTGTTTGTTGAAGTTATTTGGAAATTATTTAAACAATCCCCCCCCCCTTCTTGTAAATCGTAAAGAGGTATTATTTTTCGTAATAAATAACGCATTCAATGTAATCTTCAGTAGTCTGATTTTTTCACTATAAATACAACGTTTTCTATGTGTGCAAAAATTGGTGCCAATTTTTTATGTGTATAGTTTTTTTATAACAAATAATAATGTAAAATAAAATTTCAGAAAAAAGTCTTTTTTGTCAAATTAGATTTTTTTTTAAATAAGGTGTCTGTTTGTCTGTAGTCTCTCTGTATACTGTGGGCACGATATAACTTTCGAAAAAAAATTCAGATTGGATTGAGCTTTGGTACACTTTTTCAAGGACTAGAAGAAAAGGACAAGATCGTTAGCCAGCTATTTTGGATAGAAATTCAAAAAGTTAGAGCATTTTCAAAATTCAAAGAATCAAACGAAAATGAAAATTTTAAGGCAAGCAACGCACGATATGAAAAAAGTGAAGCGAAGAAAAACTGCTTTTTGGAAGCCCTACTAAGTTATCGAAACAACTTTGAAATTTTTTTTTTTGAAAAATCGAAAATTCAAATTTTGATCGCAGAAAAAATAATGAAAAATAAAAATTTCATTTTGCGGTCAAACTATGCAAGATACGAAAATATATAAATCAACCAAAATTATGCATCCAAAAAAGATCTAAAAATTCGCTATTGATCACTTTTTGATTGGACGCGTAGTTTTTGTTTTATTTCGTAAAACATAATTTTAAAAATAAAAAAAAAAATAAAAATTTTTGGACAAACGACACAAGCTATGAAAAAAATTAATGGACATAAGTTGTTGACTCAAAAAAGAGCTACACATTTGTTAGGAATCATTTTTTGATAAGACACGTAGTTTTTGTTTTAATCGTGAAAAATTACATTACAAATAAAAAAATTACATTTTTTTACAAAAGGACACTAGGTACAATAAAACGTTTCATAACAAAATCACGAGACACGTGATGAGAATGTGTTCGTTAAAGCCAAAGGAGCTTTAACAAAAGAGAATTCACAATTACCAAATTTAAGTTGTCGATGGTTTGACCTTCAATTTTAAAAGTCCTATGCAAAAATGTGGGGGATGTACGATGACCAAGCGCGTAGCGCTCGATGAGAATGTGCACGCGCAGCGAGAAGATTTTTTTATTTATTTCTCATTAATTTTTCTACTAAAAATGGTAGAAAGTGTATATAGAAATTTGATTTACATAAATAAAATTTACCTATTTCTTTTCTTGCATAGTTTGAACAGAAAATGAAACTGTACATTTTTAATCAAATTTTTCATCAAAAAAGACTATTATGCATCAATCTACTATTTAGGATACGACTACTGTGCATCTTATAAAAATATTTAGATGAGAATGTAGTAATAATAATGATGGTAATGACAAATGTAAAATAACTATGTTTTTCCCCCAAATGGTAAAAAACGATTATTTCATGTCTGCGCCTTCAGGCCTGACCTTTGAGATTACCCTTTCCTCTTCCACATGTCTGGATACTTGAAATAAATTTTCGGGATTTACAACTGTATGCCTCATCCACCCAATCAATATTATATTTTTTGTAGCCCAAGAACACCAGGATTTCCAGGGTGCAGAGTAAGTTCTTTTTGTTGATTCGCGTCAAGATGACTCCAGTAAAGCTATATCTTCTTCAGTCCATCGTTTTGTCTGGGCAATCCACCCCGTACCTTCCAAGCCTCCAAATGTAGGTCCGACACCTGTGGTGGTGGAGAGTTGGTTTCCATGTCTATAAGATTCTGTGTAAGGTTGTGAATTTCCCAAGGAGGTCCCAATGATCGATTCTTCAGATCTGCTCTCCAGAAGACTTTCTCCCATCTCGGAACAATTATAATGAAAATCCCCTGGGCTAGGTACAGATGTTGTAGAACCCTCGGAATTAGAGAGGGAGGTGGAAATATCCACGCTAGGTTGTGATTCCACACTTGGCTGAAGGCGTTCACAAATGTTGATTTCTGATCCCTGGTTCGAGATGCATAAGTTGGAACGACTGCTGATTGTGCGGTTGCCACTAAGTCTATTTGTGGAACTTCCCATTTGTTGAAAAGCCGGTCTGTTACTCTCGTCGACAAATGCCAATCCGTTAGAGAATCCAATCTGGATAATCGGTCTGGTACCATATTGTAAACTCCTGGTATAAAGTGAGCCTCCAGTTGAAGATCTAGTTTTGAAGTCAAAGTTAAGAGTTTCTCTGTTAACTGTAGCAGAGGTTGTGGCTTCGTGCCTTCTTGCCTCCGAATATAAGCTATCACTGTCTTGTTGTCTGATTGAAAAGATAAGGCTTTTCCCTGAAGGATATGAGCATTTTTGACAATTTCTATGTACACTGCCCGCATTTCCTTTTTGTTTATATGCCAGTTTTTCTGATCCAAACTCCATTGGCCCTTCATCAGCTTGTCTCCCCACTGTGAATCTGTTGTTGAATGCATAGTGGGCATTTTAGGAAATATTTTCGATCTTTTGATCAAATTGTTCAACCACCATTGCAAGTCTGGTTTTATCTGATCCGGAATCGTGAAGAGTTGATTCGGAAAAATTTCCGGAAGCGAATGAGCAGCTCGTTGCATTCTTCTGAAAAACAATTTCCCCAGTGGAATTACGAAGGGAGCAAACTCCAGCCTTCCGAGAAGTGATTTCGCCTGATGTCAGCTCCATCTTTGCCGAACCATGACTTTCTCCACACACAGCCTTATCATTTTCGTCTTCTTTTCTGAAAGGAATCTTTGATCCGCCCAGGGATTCCATATGATACCCAGATACTCCAGTTGTCTTGTAGGTTTCCAAACTGACATTTGAAAATTTACTTTGCATCCTAGAAGCTTGAGGAACCTTACTGTCTTCTTGAGCTGAAGTCTCAGGAGATGTAGATCCTGGTTCGCAAAAAGAAAATCGTCGAGGTAAGCCTCTACTCTCATTCCCTTTGTCCTCAGTTGACTGGCCACCCAGTTTGATATTCTTGAAAAGGTTAGGGGCGCGCTGGAAAGACCAAAGGGCAAGGCTGTCATGCAGTATGTTTCTTCCCGATAGCTCATGGCCAGATAACGTCTGTGTGATTCCTTTATTGGCACATGCAAATAAGCCTGTCTATCTTTGCTAAATAATCGTTCATCTGAAGAAAACTTGGGATTCGCGCGTGACTTATCAACCGAGATTTTCGTGGATGAAGATATTGGTTTAGACGCTTGAGGTTGAAAATAGGTCTGCACGAACCATCTGATTTGGGTGTCAAAAACATGGTAGATAGAAACACGGACTGAGCATCCAGTTTCTTTAAAACTCCCGTATTGAGAAACGCCGTTAGTTCTTTGTCCATGTCGTAGGAGGGTTTTGTCTCCGTTCGCATGCAGAAATTTGTGGACAATTGTATCGTGGGAGGTTTTTCCATAAATGGTATGGAGTATCCTTTTAGCACACTGATGATGGAATCTGGAGCTCCAAGTTTGATCCACCTTTCGACATAATGTTGTAATTGACCTCCTTGGAACTGCATTTTATCGTGTGAGTCAGAAGCGAGCAGTTCTGGATGTTTTAGTATCTGATGGCTTAGATCCACTTCAAAGCTTTTCTGATCTCTTTTGCTCATTCCAATTGGATCTTCTTGCTCCTGAGTTGGAGAAACCTCCTCGAGATCCCAGCTGGTTCGAAGTATTACAATATCGAATTTTTTTTTCCTTTTGGCTTAGCTTCTCTTTTGAATTCATGCGGGATCTTTGACCCTGATGGTTTCGAGGTTGGAACAAATTTATAAAACCCACCCTTATCTTTGAACAAATCATTCAATCTTTTTTCTTCGAAAAGATGTGTCGAGGAGGGCGGAAGATTCGTAAGAAGGGAGGCCATGTGACTTCTCTTTGGTCCATAAATCTTTCTTCTCATATCAATGACGTCCGCACGTCTACCACAGGTATATTGCAGAAGCTCGTCCGAGGTATTTCTAAAAGGTGCTTCCTTTTCAAGAAAAAGATGTTTTAAATCGTCACCAATGGCTGGGTGCTTATTAGCTAAGGTAGAAAGAGCTTAGTGAAATTTTTTTCTTTGGCGCAGTAAACAAGATGAAATGGTACCCAGCGAAAGATCAAACTTGGTCAGAAGTTCTGAGAAAGGTGTAGAACCTGCTAATCCGGTTAGTTGTGTGTTAACTAATAAGGCTGAAAATACAGTAGCAGCATGCAATTTCTTTTGAGCTTCCACATAACGGATCTTATTCCACGATTCATTACCAAAACGTTGAAAATTAATACCCTGATTTGCTAACTCTTCCGATGCTTTTGGAACTGTTGACTCCAACTCCTTAGTTGAAGGTAAAAAATTTATAATCTCTTTTTTAACGTTAAGCGAAAAAGATGAATCAAGTTTCTTGAAGCTGGAAGTTTGACAAGAAGATGACCCATTTGTTGAATCGTGATTATTAACATCATTATCAGATGAAGAGCTCTCATCAGAAAATTCTGATGAACAAGAATTGTCCTGCTCAACTTTGATATTAGGAGACACTGTTTCTAACAATCTGGACAGTAGGTTCTCTATTCGGTCTGATTTCTCTTCTAAAGCAACTGACCTCAAATGTTTAGAAGGTGGTCGTTCATCAGACAGAGAATCTGTAGGAGAAAGACACTTCCTACCACGATTTCCAATGATTAGAGAATTTTTTTCAGGAACATAATCGGTTGCCAATTGACGAGAAGCCTCTTTTCTTGAAATAAGTAAAGGTTTGATATTCGCAACAAAATTTAAAAATAACTTGCCTCGAGCAGTTAAGCCTCCCAGCTTCCTCGATAAAGAAGGAGGTTCTAATATCAGGGCCCTGAGAAAAGGACAATCCAGCATGGCTAGTTTCATGTTAGAAAAATACTTCTCACTCACAGATTTTTGCCTGAGGTTGAAAAGACCTTACAATTCCTACTGTTGATAAAGCAAAGCTGATTGCCTTGAACAATTAAGAATCAGGAACATCCCCCACCAAATCTTGCTTTGAAAAATCATGAACCTTTCAGGTTTTCCAATCCTCAGATAAATTTTGGATTGCCAAATCTTTCAGTTTCTGCAAGGAGATAATGTCTGTTTCCTTTGCTGGCGGGCGTAGATATAATTCTGCCAGAAATGCGGTGGGTGGATCCATCTATATGAAATAAATGTTAAAATTATTCTAGTGTATGACGTTAGTATATTTTATGTCAACACATTTTAATGAACCATAAAAATTATGATAATTCTTTTTATAATGGCTGCACTGGGCAAGCGATAAATAATAGAAACTTTCTTTATTAGTAATGATATAGTTCAAAGCTGTCAAAGGACGAGCGTTTTTAAACACCAGTGCCGGGCGAACAGGGAAAACATCATCGTCAACGGACGTCCTTGATGTCATATAAAGTCAGGCCATTTTGTACCTAAAAACAAGGTATCAAACAAAAAGAAAAAGAGAGATGCTTACCATTAGGTGAAAAGCTTTCTACAAAATTTCAAGTTAAAAATAATTAACCTTCGAACGGTACACACCGTTTTGACACACGTCCATACGCTAAGGGAAACAAAAAGCGCACTGAAGCTGGCACCACGTGCGGGTCTAGCCACCACAGACGAAAAAAATTGGAGACAACTTCAGGAGGGGGTTTCAAAAGATTCAAGGGCCAGATGAATGAATGAAAAGTGTTGAAAGAGAGCCACACACACGTCTATCTCGCGAGGGAAGAGGAAAGGGTAATCTCAAAGGTCAGGCTGAAGGCATATACATGAAATAATATAATTATCTCAGAAGGACAATCTTGACGCATATAATATCGTTATCTCACATATATGTGAGATAGCAACTACTTATGTATATATTTGTACTCTAATGACGCAATGGAAAATTCATTAGTTACAGTTGCTACCAAAATTATTCACTCAAGCATTAATCAGTTTTTCCTCTCCTTCGTGAAAATGAGGACGGGATATTCTATCGTTTTCACTTCGGCGATCATCCTTAATTCTATTGGTGAATATAATACTATAATATGACTATAATTTTTATTGATTTTTATAAAAAAAATTATATCTGAACAGTTGCATTTTTAACTAAATAGTTGCATTTTTAAATCGAAAAAGACAAATTTTTCAGAAGGCGGTTGAATTATCAACCTGCAAAGGTAAATTTTCAACCAAAAAGAATTCGTTGTCAGCCAAACATAGTTGGACTATCTTCTTAGATTCTGTTTATTCAGTTGACATTCAAGCCGTAAAACGAATAAACAGGGGAAAAGGGAGAAGTTTCTTGAAAACAGGGGAAACAATGAATACTTGAAAATGGGGGTAGAGAGGCGAATAGGGAAGTCTGTAATTAAAATTTATTAGATTCGCTTTTCTGACTCTATAAATATTTGCATTAACTTTTTACTATTAAAGACGTTTTAGTATATGCTGCTTTTAAAAATAAAACTATTATTTTATAAACTGTAAGATTTTCTAATCATTCAATGAAAATTTTTTAACTCATTTTCAAGGAAAATAATAATTTTGACTTACTTCTTCTACATTTTTCTGTAAAAATTAGGCATCTGGTGTGCTAGTTATAAAATACAATAAGTACATTGAAAAAAGTTACTTATTATAGAAAAATGTAAAGCAAGTACGAAAAAATTATTATTCTCCTTAAAAAATGGTTAAAAAATTTTAATAAAATTATTAACATTTATGCTAATATAAAAGGACACAACTTTATATGTATATAAATTTAATGCATGCATCAATACATTTAGGAAAAAACAACAAACAATTAATACAAAAATAAAAAACTAAAACAGGGGACCTCTAAATCAGATCTGTGTTTTAAGTTTTTTTTTTAAATTTGTTCACTAAAAAAGTACAACTTGGGAAAGTGTGCATGATCAGATTCATAAATAATTTTGTTAAACTCACCCTAATGTACATGTGAATTTAAAGGAATTCAGGATAAATTACCAAAATAAAAATAAAACAACGAATTAAGTAAAATTCGAGCACTGTGAGCCTCAACCATTTTTAACGTGAAAAATCGGACGCTCAACTTCTCTTTACAGAATACTTTTTTCTTATGATTTTGATGTATTTTTGACTTTAAAGAAAAATAAAGTACAGGGACCTGCATGAAATAAGTGAAATTCAATTATATATTCTACATATTTTGCATGATTGTTTGGTAAGTGTTATTTGAAAGTAAAAACTAAGTGAAAAAGTATTTAGAAAAGAATCATATATATTGGGAACTGTTGGTCTTATGAAGGTTTTTGCATAGCAGAAAATTGTATGGTAGGGAGTTATTATGTTTCAAAATTATTTCGCAAGATTTTGTTGGAATCATCAGTAGATTTGTTTTAAACAAACGAATCCTCAATTTCTTCTTCCAGAATTAAGTTCACAGTCCGATGGGAATCCTAAAAGCAAACGTTATACTGTTCCTCCATCTGCCAGACAATATTCATCTGACCTGAATTCTCCTGAGGAGCCTTCTCTTCGTGGCAGGTCCAGGTCTCCTGACAGGCTTCATCCTCTTAGATTACTTGGATATGAACTAGGACAACTTGGATAAGTTCGGCTTATTCCCAAGACAAATCCGAACCAGCGATTCGAATTTCGAAGATACGTTTTTCCTACCTATGCATTAATTCAATTGCGAGTAAAACAGAGTAGCTATGTGCCCGTGCCAACCCGAGAACACATTGTATTATCAACATCCAATGGTGACGCTTTTGCAATATTAAATTATAGTGGGATTCTTCAAGGACTATATAGAAGAACTTATGCTAAAACGAGAGTAAAAATAAACATTATAACCGCCGCAGTTGTCGATATGACCCCAGACGAATTTAGGGATTGTCCATTAGGCAGAAATCACCCAATCTTGCCACAGACTTTTATTAAAGATGTTGCAAAGTACGATTCACTACAATCTGACGGAATTCCTACTAACAGACGTGATATTGCTTCTTCTTCTGGCAGACAACATTCTCCTGACCGTACTTCTCCTGAGGAGCCGCCTCTTCGTGCCGGGTCTATGTATCATCCTGGCAAGCCTACTTTTGTTGATGTACTTGGATGACCACTTGGACAACTTGGACATATTCGGCTCATTTCCCGCACAAATCAGAACCAGCGATTCGAATTTCGAAGATACGTTTTTCCGGCCGATACATTTATTCAATTGCGAGTGAAGTACAATAGATATGTGCCCGTGTTACCCGAAGAACACATTGTATTGTCAACATCCAATGGTGACGTTTTCGCAATATTGGATTATAGTGGGATTCTTCATGGAATATATAGAATGAATAGTGCTCATACGAGAGTAAAAATAAACATTACAAGCGGCGCAGTTAACAATATGAGCGCAGACGAAGTTAGGGATTGTCCATTAGGCAAAAAACACCTAATCTTCTCACAGACTTTTACTAGAGTTGTTGCGAATTACGATTCACTACAGTCCGACGGGATTCCCAATGGAGAACGTAACATTGGCTCTTTTTCTTCTGGCAAATAGCATTCTCCTGCCTGGTCTTCTATTCCTGAGGTCCTTCCTCTTCGTGTCACGTCCAGGTCTCCTCCTGGGAGGCCACCTCCTATTAAAGTACTTGAACATCGTGGATATGTTCGGCTTAGTCCTTGCACAAATCAGAACCTCCGATTCGAATTCCGAAGATACGTTTTTCCTGCCGATGAATCAATTAGATTGTGAGAAGCACATAAGAGCTATTTTCCCGTGCCAACCCAAGAACATATTGTATTATCACTTCTCAGCGACCAAATTGATTTGTTTTGCTCCTCTATCTCCGAATTTACGCGTATTGTGCATAACTACATCGTACGCACAACCCCCAGTTTAAATTCTTATGTATTTGCGTGCCCACATTATATACAATACTTTATGTACATATTGGAGCCCTGTTAATTGTTCTCATTGAACTTTTGGGCTTTCTTTGATCAAATAAATAAATTATTAAAAAAAAAAGTATGCAATAGTGACGTTTTTGCAATAGTGAGATGTAGTGGGACTCTTCGGGAAATATATGGGACGAATAGAAATCATTCGAGAGTAAAAATAAATATGATAAGCGTCGCAGTTATAAATATGACAGAATTCAATCCACTACAGACAATGTACCATTATTTCAATAAGAACAGGTAAACTAAAATATAATATTCTTTGTAATCCGAAGTCGGTTCAAAATTAAATTAAAACATTGAAATGTGCACGGACTATGGTTCTCAAGGCTTCTTTATTTTTACCTCTCGCACATGCTCCATAGGGTAAACCAAATTTATTTCTGTAAATTTCGTGCTCAACCCTCTCCTTCCCAAATAGTTCGAATCCACAAAAAATGTTCATTAAAAATCTCTAAATAGGGTTAATTTATTTCCTGAATATCAGAGTTGTAGGGGGTTCTAAATATTTCGATGAAACTTGGTTTAAATTTAGTGTTGGATGAGTGAAATTCATAGTTAAAATTATTTTTCACAATGTTCAAACTTCAGGCAGTTAACGAATTTTAATTTTCAGACCTAACTTTTTTGAAAACACCATATCGCCCAAACCGATTTCAATGGTTCCTAATAGCGAACGAAATATTGGTTCTTTTCCTTCTGGCAGACAACATTCTCCTGGCCGGACTTCTCCTGAGGAGCCGCCTCTTCGTGCCGGGTCTAGGTCTCCTCTTGGCAGGCTTCCTTCTGTTGATGTACTTGGATATGCGGTTGGGCAACTTGAATGTATTTGGCTAATCCCCCAGACAAATCAGAACCGGAAATTCGAATTTCGAAGATACGTTTTTTACGTTTTATGTTTTTCCAGCCGATAAAAGAATTCAATTGCGAGTAGGAAATCTAAGATTTGTGCTTGTGCCAATCCGAGAACATATTGTATTATCAACATTCAATGGTGACGTTTTCGAAATATTTGAGTATAGTGGGATTCTTCGTGGAACGTATAAGACAGATAGAAATCATTCGAGAATAAAAATGAATATGATAAGCAGTGAAGTTGATAATATGACCGCAGATGAAGTTAGGCATACATCGTCAAATCTTTCCTCATCTTTTTATGGAAGTTGTTGCAAATTGCGATTCGCTGCAGACGATGTCTCCTTAATTCAATAAAAAAGTCGGATCAAAATAAATTAAAACATTAAAACTTCAATGTACTATGGTTCTTAAGACTTCTTCCTTTGTCTCTTTCACCAATGCCCCATAGGGTCATCAAAAAAATTTTTCTTTGTGTACAAGAAAAATTTGATGGACACTCTTTAACATTCGGAGATATTAATTTTTGGTGCAGTCGCGTGGCCTCACTATCCACGCACAACGACAGATATAGTGAGGGGCTTACCCTGATTCAAAAAAAATTCCAGTAGAACGAAAAACTGTATCATTTGTTATTAAAGTGTAATTTTTTGTTGGCGTTAACAAAACTCAAAGAAAATAGTATAATATACAGCACAGCAAGGTTACGGAGAAATATTTGTCATCTTTCTCCAACTCTGGGCTCTTAAAGATTCCCGGGGTCTATCCGAAGTTGATGGGACTTAGAAGAAGACTCGTAAAATAAAAAAACATTGTTTTTCGATCGAGAAATACTCACGCATGTCACTTGTTGACAAACAGCTGTCTCTTGTATGTAGTTTTGAATGTGAAATAAGCGCAAAAACGTGTTCTCAGTGTCCATACCTATCTTTAGAACCGACAGATAACACCGCAGACTAGTATTCTTTTCTTAAAAAACCTCATGGGACTAAAAAAAGTCATGAATCTCCATAAGAATCTGTACGGGGTTAGCCCCTTATGTTCCCCGAGTATTCCTTGGGATATCCCCTGTGGGAACCTTGTTATTTTATTTAAAATTGTAAATTTCAATGTTTTCACTTTCTCAAGAAAGCACGAATACCTAGGACATATCGGACAATACAAAACGCCAAAAAAGTTTAATTTGAAAATTTTGTGGGTGAGCCCCTTATGTTCCCCAACCATTCAATTCTCTTAGTATCCCTTAAATTCAATGCGCGCCATTTGATATTATTTGTCCATTTTATAATCAAAGGTTCAGAGTCAATTTTTGAAAGGAAAGTTAATAATTTTTAACTTAATTATTGTTGGGTGGTGAACATGTTTTATTTAATATTCTTTGTTAATTTTATAAACAAATAACTGAAAATTACTGGCAATATAATTTAAGGAAGATTGAAAAAAAACTGTTTTTCTGTGCCTATAGATGACCACAGTATTTTTTAATAATTTATTTATGATTCTTTTATATCATTTGTTTATAAAATAAACAAATAGCGTCGTGACCATTTATCATATTGTCAATAAAAATAATCTATTTTCAGGCAAAAATAGAATAGTGCCAAATCAAAACGATTAATTATCAACCAACAATAGAAGAATTAAATCTTCAGATCCAAAAATCAATTTTCAACCAAAAAAACTATTGTGTGGCAGTGGGGGCACACGGCAGAAGTGAAACTTGGATGGAACACCTTTGAAATTTTACGTGAGAAATCATAATGAGTTTTGAGGAGATCGCATAGTAAGAGAGTGCTGAGAGAAGAGAGGGAGAGAGAAGAAGAGAGAGAATATATATGTTTGGCCCAGCGTGGCAGTATTGGGGATATTGAAGAGGAATCTTTAGAGCAATTGTGAATCTCTGCACAAAAGGCAGACGCGAATAGAGAGAGAAGGTATAGAATATATATGTACTTGTAAGAGATAGAGAGGGAGAGAGAGAGACAGAGGGATATTTGTTCGTTCAGGGAGACAGGGGTAGTTTCTCGAAAATTAATTTTTGCAGTTTTTGAGAGCCCAAAAATGCCAATCCAGAAGTCCGGTTTTTTAAGAAAAACAAAAGAGTCCGTAAATCGGGATTGGTGCTCAAAAAGACCCCAAACAAAACCCAAAATGCTGATATGCTTACATTTAGTTTGAGTGCATACTTCATTTCAAAGGTAGTTTTTCGGTGATAGGGGTTGTTTTTTAAAAAGTAATTTTTGCATTTTTGAAGAGCCCAAAAAAGCCCAAAAATCGGCATCGGTGCCTAAAATAAGCCCAAAAAAGGCCAAAATTATGGCAAACCAAATATTGAAATTCCTTTGTGGAGGTGCTAGCGGAACGTACCTCATTTGAAACTCATCACTTTGCAAAATGTTGTGACTTCCATTCTTGGGCAATTATCAAGAAATTCAGAAAATTTTTATGGCGCATATGAGCGCACTTGAAACCCTATAGGAAAGTCCCTTCATCACTGCGGATTAAAAACTTTTTATTTTGTTGGTCATCACTTTGCAAAATGGTATAACCTCCATATCTTGGGAAATTTTCAGGAAATTCACAAAATTTTTATGGCGCATATGAACGCATTTGAAACCTCGCACGAAAGTTTCTTAATCACTGCGGATTAAAAACCTTTTATTTTATGGGTCATCACTTTGCAAAATGTTATGACCTCCATATCCTCTGGCAAGTTTCAAGATATGACGAACATTTTTATGGCGCATATGAGCGCATTTGAAACCCCATGCGAAAGTCCCTTCATCACTGCGGATTACCAACTTTTTATTTTGTTGGTCATCACTTTGCAAAATGGTACGACCTCCATACCTTGGGCAGTTTTCAAGATATGACGTACATTTTTATGGCGCATATGAGCGCATTTGAAACCCAATACAAAAGTTTCTTGATCGCTGCGCATTAAAAACTTTCCATTTTGTGGGTCATCACTTTGCAAAATGTTATGACCTCCATATCCTCTGGCAAGTTTCAAGATATGACGAACATTTTTATGGCGCATATGAGCGCATTCGAAACCGCATACGAAAGGCCCTTCATCACTGCTGATTCAAAAAATTTTATTTTGTTGATCATCACTTGGTCATCACTTTGTTAAGTGTTGAAACTTTCTTAAGTGTTAAAACTTTCTTATCGTGGTTAGTTTCAAAAGTTTGCAAAAAAATTTTGTGGTGAATATGAGCGCATTTGAAGACGAATGAATCCATATCCGTAAATTTATATTTCATATCACTGTCGAGGATTTAACACCTGCGTCACACTGCCTCCTTCCCCCCAAAAAAATGCTATCTTTGTGAATTAGCTAGTGCAAAATATCTTAGTGGTGGCGCATTTGAGCGCATTTGAAGTTATGATGGATAGCTATGATGAATTTGAAAAAATGTTATTATTTTAGAAAAATCGCGCCAGTCCCCCCCCCCCCCAATTTTGATCGCTGATAACTCGGTTATCAATGTGGCGCAAAATTTGTTCTTTATGGCGCATATCAGTGCCTTGGAGATCTTCAAGGTCATGCAATTTAAACTTCGATTTTTCAAATGGGGGGCTGGCGTATCGCCAGCCCCCCCCCCCCCTCGTAACACCTGCTATAACTCCTAGACTCTAGAGTATCGTGGCGAAACATTTCTTATTGGTGGCGCATTTGTGGCGCAATTTCAGTGGGCTATAAAAAACCCAGAAAATTAAAAGTGGGGGGGGGGAAGGTGTAACTGACCACGGCCTTTGTACTTTCCCAAATCTATGCACAGACTTTCGAAAAAAAGGTCAAAGCATTAATTTGATGATGGTGAATTCTCTTTTGTTGAAGCTCCTTCGGCTTTAACGAACACATTCTCATCACGTATCTCGTGCTTCGCACTCGATTTTGTCCGAAATGCGAACTTTTCTATATTATGATCAACACTATTATATCAAATGTATATAACAGTTATTTCTGTACCTCGGCCTGGGATTGCTTATTCAGATATTGCAAAATAAAGTACAAATTTTATTTATCATGATTATTTTAATATTTGTTCCTTTTTTGAAATAAATTTTATTCTTAGCTTCCCTGGAAATGTATATAATTTCCATTAATGTATATTATGGCAATTAATAATATGCATTGGAATTAAAATAGACGTATTTGTATTCTTTGATTTTATTACTTGAAAAGTGCGCATTCTTTAAAAAAATTTTTGTTATCACACATTTTCTTGCATCTTGTGTCGCTTTTCCATAAACCTAATTTATTCATGTTCAATGTTATTTTTTACGATTGACACCTAAAATACGCATCCTAGCGTTAAGTGGTTCCAGGAAACTGTGTAGATACAATTTAGGCGAAAAATTTTGTTAAATAAAAAGTTATTGTAACTTGCGTCGTTTTTCCGAAAAGTTAATTTTTTTTTATTTCTAATGTATTCTCATAACAAAAGTTTATAACAAATTTTTAAGACCTTTTTTGTTTGACCAACTGTTGTCTATTCATTTTTTTCTCGTCTTTCTTGTCGGTTTTTCAACAATTTAATTTTTTTTATTTTCAGTTTAATTTCTTACGATTGAAACAAAATCTACTTGTCTTATCAAAAAATGATTAGAAATGAATTTGTAGATCCTTTTTGGGTGAGCAACTTTTGTCTTCTAACTTTTTTCGTAGCTTGTGTCGTTTGTCCAAACATTTTATTTCTTTATTTTTAATGTTGTTTTTACGAATAAAACAAAAACTGCGCGTCCTATCGAAGAATGATGAGTAATAAAATTATAGATCATTCTTAGGTAAAAAACTTTTGCAAAATATTTTTTTTCGTATCTTGCGTCGTTTGACCAAAAATTTAATTCCTTTATTTAATTTGTAGATCTTTCTCAAGTACACAATTTTTGTGAATTCATCATTTGTCGTATCTTGCATAGTTGGACCGCAAAATGGAAATTTTGATTTTTAATTTTTTTTTTGTGCGGTCAAAATTTGAATTTTCGATTTTTGAAGAAAGTTCAAAAAGTTGTTATAATAATCTTGTAGGGCTTTCAAAAAGCAACATTTTTCTTTTATTGATTTTTTTCATATCGTGCGTTCTGTGGCTTAAAGCTTTCATTTTCGTTTGTTTCTTTGAATTTTGTAATCCAGTCTGTCAATTTTTTCGAAAGTTATTGTGCTGACAGACTACCGACGCACACACATACACACAGACAGACGCATTCGCGAAAACATGTTTTTTGGATTCAGAAAGTCTCAAAACGTGGACATTTGACAAAAACAGGAGGGGGGGGGGGGGGCAAATTTTACACAAATCCAGTACCTTCTCTGATGAGAATACAAAAATGTGATGAAACTATTGAAAATTAGTTACAAAATACATGGAAACAAGTACTTCCGTTTTGCGGTCAAACTATGCAAGATACGAAAAAAGATTATTGAACGAAAATTATCCAATTAGAAAAGATCTACAAATTTGTTTTCTATCATTTTTTTATAGGACGCGTAGTTTTTGTTTCAATCGTGAAAAATGACATTACAAAATGAACACAAAATGACATTTTTACATTCTAATCCTAATGAGAAGGTATTGGTTTTATGTAAAATTTGTCTTAGTCGGTTTTCATCAAATCTCCACGTTTTGAGACCACCTTAGTGAGAAAAAACTATTTTTACGAAGGTGTCTGTCTTTGTAGTTGGCTCACGACTTTACTTGACGAAAACAAATTTTATCAGAGTTATAACATTTTCAAAATTAAAAAAAAAAATTGAAAATTTTAAGCCAAGCAACGCACGATGCGAAAAAAGTGAGGAAAAGAAAAACTTTGCTTTTCGGAAACCCTACTAGGTTATCTTAACAACTTTTCAAATTTGGTTGAAAAGTCGAAAATTTAAATTTTGCTCACAGAAAAAATAATGAAAAATTCAATTTTGCGGTCAAACCATGCAAGATACGGAAATAGATGAATCAACAAAAATCATGCACCCAAAACAGATCTACAAATTCGTTATATATCACTTTTTTATTGGAAGCGTAGTTTTTGTTTTATTTTGTAAAAAAAAACAACTTTGAAAATAATAAAATTAAATTTTTGGACAAACGACACAAGCTATAAACAAAATTAATAAACATAAGTTGTTCATTCAAAAAAGAGCTGCAAATTTGTTGCGAATCATTTTTTGATACGACGCGTAGTTTTTGTTTTAATCGTGAAAAATGACATTACAAATAAACAAATTTAATTTTTGGACAAAAAGACACAATGTACAATGAAACGTTTAATGACAAAATCACGAGACATGTGATGAGAATGTGTTCGTTGAAGCCCAAGGAGCTTTAACAAAAGAGAATTCACAATGATTTACATAAATAAAATTTACCTATTTCTTTTCACGCATAGTTTGAACGGCAAATGGAATTTTTCATTTTTAATAAAATTTTTCATGATTAAAACAAAAACTATGCATCTTATAAAAATATTTAGATGATAATGTAATAATTATAATGATGAAAATAAAAAACGTAAGATTATATAATTATTTGAGAAGGAAAATCTTGACGCCTATAATATCGGTATCTCACATATATGTGAGATAACGACTACTTATGTATATATTTGTACTCTAATGACGCAATGGAACATTTATTAGTTACAGTTGCTACCCAAATTATTTACTGAAGCAATAATCAGTTTTTCCTCTCCTTTTTGAAAATGAGGACGGTCTATACTTTCGTTTTCACTTCGGCGATCATCCTTAATTCCATTGGTGAATATAATACTATAATATATCTATAATTTTTATTGATTTTTATGTAACATATGATTGAATACGGCCATTTCTCAGGCCTGTCGAGCAAACCTGAAGTCCCACTTCCCAGCTTCTAGTCACATAATGGCCATTTGTACATCTACGTCAAAAATTACTACGTCATACATATATAATAGCTATAATAATAATATATATAATTATATAATATATATATATATATATATATATATAATTATGGGTGTGGTGAGCCCAAACTTGTAGTTATTTATAACTACAAGAAAACTATCAACCTAGAAACACTACCCGAATCGGGTAGTGTCACGCCTACCCTGAAAGGGAAATGGCTTAATGGTATACGATACAATAGTGGTGGTATAATATTAAACTTACCACGAAGGAATTTTTTTTAAACAAAATAATGGCATTTTCAAGCAAATCGTTCAATTTTTAAAATACAAAGACGAATTTATTAGAAGACAGTTGAGTCATCAAGTTAAAGAGTTGAATTTAGAAATAAAGATAATTTTTAACCAAAAAAATATAAATTTTCAAGCATATGGTAGCACTTAACAAAACAAATTACATAATTAGTTTTCCACCGACTTATGAACGACGAGTATAACTTTCAATCAAAGGAGAGGATTCTTCAAGAAAGAACTTAATTTTTTCAAGAAATAGTTAAATTTTTAATACAAACGATGAATGTACAAGACAACAGTTCAATTTTTGCCACAAAAAAAACTTATTAATAAAGTAATTAAATTTTCAAACAAATATTGAAGTTAATAACCTACAAAGACATATTTTCTACCAAATAGTCGAATTTTCAAATAAAAAGGTTAAAAATTATATCTAAAATGTTCCATTTTTAACCAAATAGTAGTTGATTTTGAAAGAATTATATCTGAACAGTTGCATTTTTAACTAAATAGTTGAATTTTTAAATAGAAAAAGACAAATTTTTTAGAAGGTGGTTGAAGTATCAACCTGCAAATGTGAGCCTCAACCATTTTCAACCTGAAAGTTCTGACGCTCTACTTCTCTTTACAAAATACTCTTTTCTAATGATTTTGAAGTATATTTGTGACTTCAAAGAAAAATAAAGTATAGAGACATGCGTAATATAAGTGAAATTCAATGATATATTCTACATATTTTGAATGATTGTTTGGAAAGTGTTATTTGACAGTAAAAACTGAGTGAAAAAGTATTTGAATAAGAATTGAATATATTGGAAACTGTTGTTTTTATGAAGGTTTTTGCATAGCAGAAAATCGTACGTTATATGTTTACTTAACAAAAACAACCTGTATGCTGAGAAATTATTATATATCAATTTTTAAAGAAACATTGAGTCCAACCACAGATATCAGACATAGATTTGTTTTAAAAAAATGAATCCTCAATTTCTTCTTCCAGAATTAAGTTCACAGTCCGACGGGAATCCTACAAGCAAACGTCACCGTGTTTGTCCTTCTGCGAGACAACATTCACCTGACCTGAATTCTCCTGAGAAGCCTTCTCTTCGTGACAGATCGAGGTCTCCTGACAGGCTTCATCCTGTTCGAATACTTGGATATGAACTAGGACAACTTGGATATGTTCGGCTTATTCCCAAGACAAATCCGAAACAGCGATTCGAATTTCGAAGATACGTTTTTCCTGCCTATGAATTACTTCAATTGCGGGTAAAACACAATAGCTATGTGCCCGCGTCAACCCGAGAACGCATTGTATTATCAACATCCAATGGTGACGTTTTCGCAGTATTGGAGAATAGTGGGGTTCTTCAAGGAATATATAGAAAAAATTATGCTAAAACGAGAGTAAAAATAAACATTATAAGCGGCTCAGTTAACGATATGACCCCAGACGAAGTTAGGGATTGTCCATTAGGCAAAAATTACCCAATCTTCCCACACAGTTTTATTAAAGATGTTGCAAATTACGACTCACTACGGTTTCACGAAATTCTTAATAACGACCGTAATATTGGTTCTTCTTCTTCTGGTCGACAACATTCTCCTGACCGTACTTCTCCTGAGGAACCGCCTATTCGTGTCGCGTCTATGTCTCATCCTGGCAAGCCTACTTTTGTTGATGTACTTGGATGTCCACTTGGACAACTTGGATATATTCGGCTCATTCCCCGCACAAATCAGAACCAGCGATTCGAATTTCGAAGATACGTTTTTTCGGCCGATGAATTAATTCAATTGCGAGTGAAATACAATAAATATGCGCGTGTGCTACCTGAAGAACACATTGTATTATCAACATCCAATGGTTACGTTTTCGCAATATTGGATTATAGTGGGACTCTTCATGGAATATATAGAATGAGTAGTGCTCACACGAGGGTAAAAATAAACATTATAAGCGGCGCGGTTGATAATATGACCCCAGACGAAATTAGGGATAGTCCATTAGGCAAAAAACACCTAATCTTTTCACAGACTTTTATTAGAGATGTTGTAAATTATGATTCACTACAGTCCGGCGAGATTCCTAATAGCGACCGTAATACTGGTTCTTTTTCTTCTGGCAAATAACATTCCTGGCCGATTTTCTACTACTGAGGTCCCTCCTCTTCGTGTCAGGTCGAGGTCTTCTCCTGGCAGGCCTCCTCTTATTGAAGTACTTGGACAGGTACTTGGACATCTTGGATATATTCGGCTTATTCCCGAGACAAAGCAGAACCGGAAATTTGAATTTTAAATTTAGGTTTTTCCAGCCGATGAAAGAATCCAATTGCAAGTAGGTAGATTTGTGCTTGTGCCAATCCACATACAAGATACGGTACACATATTGTATTATCAACAGACAATTGTGATGTTTTCACAATATTCGAGTACAGTGAGATTCTTAGTGGAATATATAAGACGGATAAAAATCATTCGAGGATAAAAATAAATATGATAAGCAGTGAAATGGAGAATATGACCGCAGACAAAGTTAGGCATACATCACCGTATCTTCCCACATCTTTTATGGAAGTTGTTGCAAATTACGATTCACTGCAGACTATGTATCATTATTTCAATACAAAATTATAAACTTATGTATATATTTGTAATCCGGAGTCGGATCGAAATTAAATTAAAATATTAAAACTGCAATGTATTATGGGTTTCAAGACTTCTTCCTTTCTCTCTTTCGCCAATGCCTCATAGGGCCATCAAAAATTTTGTTCTTCGTCCACAAAAAAATTTGCTGGACACTCTTCAACATTCGGAGGTATTAATTTTTTGATGCAGTCGCCTGGCCTCACTATCCACGCGCAAAGATAGACATAGTGAGGTGAAATCAAATGACATAGTTCGAAATAACTTTTAGACAGCAATTGAATGGTCGGGGAACATAAGAGGCTAACCCTCATTCAACCACATTTTCAGGAGAACGGAAAACTGTATCATTTGTTATTTCCGTGTAGTTTTTTGTTAGCGTTAACAAAACTGAAAGAAAATAGTATAATATACAACACAGCAAGGGTTCAAAGAAATATTTGTAATATTTCTCCAACTATGGGCTCTTAAGTTTTCCCGTAGGCTATCCCAAGGGGTATTCGGCGAACAGAAAGGGCTAACCCTCAAGTCACGCTTACATTCTCGTAAAACAAGAAATTATTGTTCTTCGAAACAAAATTTTTAAAAATGTATGATTATTGACGGCTCCCACGACGCTTGACACTAATTTTCATTTTTCTCCGCGAAAAATCGACTTAGAGGAATGATTTTTTTTACATTGCTTCGAGAACTCTTTGTAATAATAACCTCAGCGCAATTCTTGGATATTTTCTATAATTAATTATATACAAACAAAAAAAAGAGGAATACTCACGCACGTCACTTGCTGACAAACAGGTGGCTCTGGTCTGTAGTTTTTATGTCAAATAAGCGCAAGAACGTGTTCGCAGTGTCCATACCTTTCTTTAAAACAGACAGATAACACCGCAGAGTAGTATTCTTTCCTTAAAACCTCACGGGACTAATAAAAGACATGAATCTCCATAAGACTCTGTACAGGGTTAGCCCCTTATGTTCCCCGAGTACTCCTTGGGATATCCCCTTTGGGAGCATTGTTGTTTTATTAAAAACAGTATAATTCAATTTTTCCACTTTCTTAAAAAAGCACGATACGTAGGACATATCGGACAATACAAGAAGTCAAAAAAGTAGAATTTGAAGCTTTCTTGGGTTAGCCCCATATGTTCCCCTTATTATCCCTTAAATTCAATGCACGCCTGTAATGGTCCCCAGATAACAATACATGCGGACGCACATGGGCGCATGGCGTGCAAGCACGATGTGTCGGCAACAATGCAAGCACAGTGACAGCACGTTCCGAGGGGTAATAAGTAATCCCGCATAGTGCCCGCACACGGTCTGCATGATATGCAGCACAGCGTGCATCTATCATGCTTGTCAGGCACTTAGGGCAAAATGTCGGCATATAGCGCGCGCTGAAGAGTGCGGCACAAAAAGCGCATTATTACTAAAAACATAATATAGCCGTTGTGTAAAAATAAAACTCGGATCAAATTCGCTTCATCCTCTAAATTTTTGTTATTTTCCAAGTTTATTTTACAGAAAAAAAGTCGAAATAAAAGTGAATAATTATTTTTGTTCAAATGAAATAAACATTTTTTCTTGGGTTTCGGTTCGGAAAATTAGCTTGGAGTATAAACAAATTTTGAGGCAAATAGCAAAGTCGGAAAACGCACCATAAGTATTTTATAGTCAAATGATAAAAATAAATAAAAATATACAACTAGAAGAAAAACTAAAACAAAAAAATCAGTTGTGAAAGAACAACTTTCAACACAGGAGTCTCTTCTTAAAAACGTCATACAATGTTTCCTGTTAATTGTGTTATTTTTAACATCTTGTTTTCAATAATTATAACTCAAAACACGTGCATGCTAGCACGACGCTGGCACGCACGTGCCGACGCGCGTGCGGCGCATATGCGACGCATATGAGGACACATATGTCTGCAGTCTTGCCCTCACATCGTGCCGATCGGTCGACACGCGTGCAAACACCATGTGGGCAAGGTGTGAGCAAATTGTTATCTGGGTCATAATACTCGTGGGGCCAAATATTTAATTATACTTGACAGAATGACGTAAATATCGTAATTCCCAGTAAGAGAAAACGTCAAGTGGTTCATGGGTCAGTTTTCCAGTTAGATTGGTCTGACATAACGAGGTGAGGAGACCAGCGAGCTTTGCTGCGATCTGTCTCCAAAAGTAATTTCTTGACTTGAGATTCCACAATTCTGGTGGAATCTCTTTTGAAATGGTGCCCGGAATTTGTTTAAATTTGAGAAAGAAGAAAGCTGGAATTGGGAGAATTGTATCAGGGACGCCTGTACACTCTATAACCATACTCTGGATTGAACGAAGATGATTTGGATTTTTGATTGAATGGACAAAGAAAACTAGAAGGAAGGCTACCAATTCTACAACCTCGTCATCTATCGATAAGTACATTAATTGTTAGAAATTGTATAAATTCGTGAAACTGAGTGCATGAGTGAAAGAAAATTGGTATTTTTGATTGAAGTCATCGGAGTGCGATTTGAGTTTATATCTGATTCTCTCCTGTCTTTTGGAAATCCCAGACCCAAAAGACAGACGTCTATCAATCATTAACTGTTTGACGAGTGAAATGCTGGCCATTGATTATATCGGTCGTACCAAATTCTAATTTGGTATTGTAGGCTGAGTGAGAATCGCATAGAGTACAATATTACATTTGAGTAACGATAAAGGCAGTGATTATAATCAATGACAAATATTAGAGAAGTAAAGACAGGATATTTTCCATTCACCACATTTGTAATTTAAACTTCTGAATAAATGTCAGATCTTTTCTTTCATCACGCCATTTGATATTATTTGTTTATTTTATAAGCAAATGTTCAAGGTAAATTTTTAAAGGGAGAAAGAAATAATTTTTATTCTAATTATTGTTGGGTGGTGAACATTTTTCATTTAATATTCTTTGTTAATTTTATAAGCAAACAACTGAAAATTACTGGCAATATAATTTAGAGAAGATTGAAAAAACTGTTTTGCTGTGCCTATGGATGCCCAAAGTATTTGTTATTAATTTATTTATAGCAAAAGTAGAATAGTGCAATCTTCAGTTAAAATAATTAATTTTCAACAAAAGAACGAAATTTAAAGAAAATAGTTCAATCTTGATCCCAATAAAGACGATCAATTTTCAACCAACAATTGAATAGTTATATCTTCAGATCCAAAAATTAATTTTCAACCGAAAAACCAGTGTGTATTAGTGGGGCCACACGGCAAAAGTGAGGCTTTGATGGACCAAATTTGAAATTTTTCGTGAGGAATCATAATCAGTTTTGAAGAGATCACATAGCAAGCGAGTGCAGAGAGAGGAGAGGGAGAGAAAAGAAGAGAGAGAATATACATGTTATGCCCAGCGTGGCAGTATTGGGGATATTGAAGAGCTACTTTAGAGCAATTGTGAATCGCCGCACAAAAGTCAGTTGCTTTTTTCAATTCACTTTTGTCCTCAAAGAAGATTCACTTCAAAAAAACTAATTTTCAGAAAAAAGTTTGATCTTTAACCAATAAAATGAATTTTTAGCAAAGCAGTTCAATTTAAAACAATTAATTAGTTTGATATTTAACTCAAAACAATAAATTTACAACAAAACTTGGTGCCCCCGCCCTGGAATAATAAGATTGAATCAACATAAAAGAAGAATTATAAGTAAGAATTTCAAAATTAAAAAAAAAATCAAATGAAAATGAAAATTTTTAGCTAAATAACGCACGATATAAAAAAAAGTCAGGAAAATAAAAACGTTACTTTTAAAAAGCCCTACAATATTATCATAACAACTTTTAGAATGTTTTGAAAAATAAAAAATTCACATTTTTACCCCACAAAACATAATGAAAAATCAAAAATTTTATTTTGCAGTCAAACTATGCAAAATGCGAAAACAGATGAATCGACAGAAATTTTTCACCCAAGAAGGATCTACAAATTCCTTATGAATCACTTTTTGATTGAACACGTAGTTTTTGTTTGATACGTAAAAAACAACTTTAAAATAAAAAATCAAATTTTTGGAAAATTGACATAAGCTATGAAAAAATTAATGGACAAAAGTTGATCACTCAAAAAAGATATACGAATTTGTCATCAATCATTTTTCGATAAGACGAATGGATTTTGCTTTAATCGTGAAAAATGACATTACAAATAAACAAATTCAATTTTTGGACAAAAAGACACAAGGTACAATAAAACGTTTAATAACAAAATCACGAGACACGTGAAGAGAATGTGTGCGTTAAAGCCGAAGGAGCTTTAACAAAAGAGAATTCACAATTACCAAATTTCAGTTGTTTGACCTTGAATTTTAAAAGTCCTGTACAAAAATGTGGGAGATGTACCGAGCGCGTAGCACGCGATGAGAATGTGCACGCGCAGCGGAAAGATTTTTTTCTTTACTTCTCATTAATTTTTCTAGCTACTTATTGTAGAGAGTGTATATAAAAATTTGATTAACATAAATAAAATTTACCTATTTCTTTTCTTGCATAGTTTGAACAGAAAATGAAATTTTTCATTTTTAATAACATTTTCCATTAAAAAAACTATGCGTCTTATAAAAATATTTAGATGAGGATGTAATGATTATAATTATGGTAATGAAAAATGTAAAATAATATAATTATCTCAGAAGGACAATCTTGACGCCTATGATATCGTTATCTCACATATATGTGAGATAACGACTACTTATGTATATATTTGTACACTAATGACGCAATGGGAAATTCATTATTTATAGTTACCGCTACAGTTACAGCTATCCAAATTATTCACTCAAGCATAAATCAGTTTTTCCTCTCCTTCGTGAAAATGAGGACGATCTATACTTTCGTTTTCACTTCGGCGATCATCCTTAATTATATTGGTGAATATAATACTATAATATATCTATAATTTTTATTGATTTTTATGTAACATATGATTAAATACGGCCATTTCTCAGGCATGCTATAATATATATATATAGTTAAAAGTTTGTCATAAGGACAACCGCAGGATTTCGCCGGGAGCGGGTGCTAATCTGAAAAATTGCACCCGCTCCCAGCGAAATCGCGGTAAAATTTCAGCTGTAACCACGTCTCACGACCGTGAGATAGGTGGTTACAGTCTGCGACGAACTCAATACGATGGTCCGGCAAAAGTCTCGTGCACCCTGAGGACACGGAGCGACCCAAGGACGACCGCCTTCTGCATTTTCCCCGCAAGTGTCTCAGCATTTTTTTGACACGCAGGGATGCTTTTCAGGCTATTAACCAGTGAAACCTTGGCACTTCCAAGAGCGCCGATGATCAAGACGATTAGCTTAACAGAATATTCCGGGTATAACCGTCGCAACTCCCTTATAAGGTCTTTATACCTCTCTTTCTTTTCTTTCTCCTTGGCTGTGACGTTTTTGTCAGCTGGTGCCGAAAATTCGATAACGAACATGGTTCGTTTCTCGAAGTCAAGGAGAACTATGTCAGGCCTCGAGTGCGCAACAGAAACAATTGTCGAGAATATGAAGTTCCAGTATATGCGGCACTTCTCATTTTCGACAATTGACTCTATTTCTCTAGGAGCGTTTAGCGGAGAGGTATTTGGGCTAATGCCATAAGAGTGACAGAGATGGTAATAAAGCACTCTTAGTGCCGCATTGTGCCTTTGGATGTAGGTCGTTCCCGCATGAGTTGGACAACTAGATAGTATGTGTCCTAGATGCTCGGGGTGTGCATGACACGCTCTGCAACTATCATCGGGAATGTCTTGGCTCAAAATGTGGCGACGGTATGCTAGAGTGGAAATGACACCGTCTTGACATGCCAAAATGAAGCCCTCCGTGCCCGACTTCAATCCGGGTGATCTAAGGAAAGCAAACGTTAGCTCATACGACATCGACTGATCTTCCACATTTCTGTGGAAGATGCCGTGCATCCTCTTGTCGAGGAGCTGTTCGTGGAAGTTTTTCTCCTGTGCTTTCTTAATCCGGGCCTTCAGGAGTGAGTATTCAAGATGGATAAGATTTGATGCATTTTGCTCACCCCTAGTATTGAAGTCAAGGCCGAGTGTTTCAGCAGCCTCCTCCGCTGCTTTGTACAGAAACGCCCCTTTTCCCACTTCTTCGTGTTTCCTGACCATTTTAAGAAGAGGGTCTTGTCCATTTGCAACTATATGTGCTGTACCCAGAATGAGTCTGTTGTGAAGA
>CAKNYM010050429.1:79104-94831 GCA_932195095.1 Andricus curvator
ATATTATAATGGTGCATAATATACTATTGAACTTACCACAAAGGAATTATTTTGTAACAAAATAATGTGCATTTTCAAGCAAATCGTTCAATTTTTGCAATACAAAGACGAATTTATTAGAAGATAGTTGAATCATCAACTTAAAATGTGAATTTAGAAAAAAGGTCATTTTTAACCAAAAACAGATAAATTTTCAAGCATATAGTAGCACTTAAGAAAACAAATTACATAATTAGTTTTCCACTGACTTATGAACGACGAGTATCAGTTTCAATGAAAGGAGAGGATTCTTCAAGAAAATAGTTAACTTTTTCAAGAAATAGTTCACATTTTAATTCAAAATACGAATGTTCAAGATAAACAGTTCAATTTTTGCAAAAAAATACTTTTTAATAAAATAATTAACTTTTCAAACAAATATTTGAGTTGATAAGCTACAAAGACATATTTTCTACCATATAGTCGGAATTTCAAATAAAAAGGATAAAAATTATATCCGAAACCGTTTCATTTTTAACCAAATAGTAGTTGAATTTGAAAAAAAAATTATATCTGAACAGTTGGATTTTTAACTAAATAGTTTGTTTTTTTAATAGAAAAAGACAAATTTTTTAGAAGGCGGTTAAATTATCAACCTGCAAAGGTGAATTTTCAACCAAAAAGAATTCATTGTTAGCCAAACATAGTTGGAATTTCTTCTTGGGTATTTGATTTAGAATTGGATATATTGGGAACTGTTGGTTTTATGAAGGTTTTTGCATAGCAGAAAATCTTATGTTATATGTTTATTTAACCAAAACAACCTGTATTTGGGGAGTTATTATATTTCAAAATTATTTCGCAAGATTTTGATTGAATCATCAGTAGAGTTGTTTAAAAAAAAATGAATCCTCAATTTCTTCTTGCAGAATTAAGTTCACAGTCCGACGGGAATCCTAACAGCAAACGTAATTCTGTTTCTTCTTGTGCAAGACAACATTCGCCTGACCTGAATTCTCCTGAGGAGCCTTCTCTTCGTGCCAGATCTAGGTCTCCTGACAGGCTTCTTCCTGTTCGATTACTTGGATATGAACTAGGACAACTTGGATATGTTCGGCTTATTCCCAAGACAAATTCGAACCAGCAATTCGAATTTCGAAGATATGTTTTTCCTGCATATGAATTAATTCAATTGCGAGTAAAACAGAATGGCTATGTGCCCGTGCCAAACCGAGAACACATTGTATTATCAACATCCAATGGTGACGTTTTCGCAATATTGGATGATAGTGGGATTCTTCATGGAATATATAGAAGAAATAAAGCTCGTACGAGAGTGAAAGTGAACATTAAAAGCAGCGCAGTTGACGATATGACCCCAGATGAAGTTAGGGATTGTCCATTAAGCAAACGTCACCCACCCTTCCCACAGACTTTCAATAAAGTTGTTGCAAATCACGATTCACTACAGTCCGGCGGAATTCCTAATAACGAACGTAATATTGGTTCTTCTTCTTCTGGCAGACAACATTCTCCTGTCCGTACTTCTCCTGAGGAGCCGCCTCCTCGTGCCGGGTCTATGTTTCCTCCTGGCAAGCATACTTTTGTTGATGTACTTGGATGTCCACTCGGACAACTTGGATATATTCGGCTCATTCCCGGTACAAATGAGAACAAGCGATTCGAATTTCGAAGATACGTTTTTCCGGCCGATACATTTATTCAATTACGAGTGAAATACAATAGATATGTGCCCGTATTACCCGAAGAACACATTGTATTATCAACATCCAATGGTGACGCTTTCGCAATATTGGATTATGGTGGGAATCTTCATGGAATATATAGAATGGATGGTGCTCATACGAGAGTAAAAATAAACATTATAAGCGGCGCAGTTGACAATATGACTCCAGACGAAGTTAGGGATTGTCCGTTAGGCATAAAACACATCGTTTTCTCACATACTTTTATTAGAGCTGTTGCAAATTATGATTCACTACAAGTCCGACGGGATTCCTAATAGCGAACGTAATATTGGTTCTTTTTCTCCTGGCATACAACATTCTCCTGACCGGTTTTCTACTACTGAGGTCTCTCCTTTTCGTGTCAGGCCCAGGTCTCCTCCTGGCAGGCCTCTTCGTATTAAAGTACTTGGACATGCACTTGGACAACTTGGATATTTTTGGCTTATTCCCCAGACAAATCAGAACCGGAAATTCGAATTTCGAATATACGTTTTTCAAGCCGATAAAAGAATTCAATTGCAAGTAGGAAATGGTAGATTTGAGCTTGTGCCAACCCAAATCCCAAATACAAGATACGGTACACATATTGTATTATCAGCAGACAATTGTGATGTTTTCACAATATTCGAGTATAGTGAGATTCTTAGTGGAATATATAAGACAGATAAAATCATTCGAGGATAAAAATAAACATGATAAGCAGTGCAGTGGAGAATATGACCGCAGACAAAGTTAGGCATACATCACCATATCTTCCCACATCTTTTTATGGAAGTTGTTGGAAATTACGATTCACTGCAGACTATGTATCATTATTTCAATACAAAATTATAAACTAATGTATATATATTTGTAACCAGGAGTCGGATCAAAATTAAATTAAAATATTAAAACTGCAATGTATTATGGTTTTTAAGACTTCTTCCTTTCTCTCTTTCGCCAATGCCCCATAGGGCCATCACAAATTTTGTTCTTCGTCGACAAAAAAAATTTGATGGACACTCTTCAACATTCGGAGGTATTAATTTTTTTATGCAGTCGCCTGGCCTCACTATACACGCGCAACAACAGACACAGGTGAAATCAAATGACGAAGTTCGAAATAACTTTTAGAAAGTAATTAAATGGTCGGGGAACATAAGGGGCTAACCCTCATTCAAACAAATTTTCAGGAGAACGGAAAAACTGTATCATTTGTTATTTCCGTGTAATTTTTTGTTACCGTTGACAAAACTGAAAGAAAATAGTATAATATACAATACAGCAAGGTTTTAAAGCAATATTTGTCATATTTCTCCATCTGTGGGCTCTTAAAGTTTCCCGCAGGCTATCCCAAGGGGTATTCACTAATTTTCATTTTTCTCCGAAAAAAATCCACTTAGGAGAATGATTTTGTTTACACTGCTCCGAGAACTCTTTGTAATAATAACGTCAGTGCAATTCTGCGATATTTTCTATAATTAATTATATAAAAACGAAAAAAAGAGGAATACTCACGCACGTCACTTGTTGACAAACCGCTGGCTCTTGTCTGTAGTTTTTATGTCAACTAAGCGCAAAAACATAAGACTCTGTACAGGGTTAGCCCCTTATGTTCCCCGAGTACTCCTTGGGATATCCCCTTTGGGAACTTTTTTATTTTATTAAAAATAGTACTATTCAATTTTTTCACGTTCTTAAAAAAGTACGATACGTAAGACATATCGGACAATACAAGAAGTCAAAAATGCACGCCATTAGATATTATTTGTTTATTATATAAACAAATGTTCAGGGTCAATTTTTGAAGGGAGAAAGAAATAATTGTTATCCTAATTATTCTTGGGTGGTGAACATTTTTTATTTAATATTCTTTGTTAATTTTATAAACAAAAAACTGAAAATTACTGGAAATATAATTTAGGGAAGATTGACAAAAATCTGTTTTCTTGTGCCTATAGATGCCCGAAGTATTTTTGAATAATTTATTTATATAATTTTGTATATCATTTGTTCATAAAATGAACAAATAGCTTCGTGATCATATATCATATTCTCAGTCAAAACAATCTATTTTCAGGCAAAAATAGAATAGTGCACTTTTCAGTTAAAATAATTAATTTTCAACAAAAAAACGAAATTTAAACAAAATAGTTTAATCTTGAACCAAATCAAAACGATCAATTTTTAACCAACAATAGAACCGTTATATCTTCAGATCCAAAAATTAATTTTCAACCAAAAAAACAGTGTGTGGTAGCGGGGCCACACGGCAGAAGTGAAGCTTTGATGAATTAAATTTGAAATTTTACGTGAGGAATCATAATGAGTCTTAAAAAGATCGCATAGTAAGAGAGTGCAGAGAGAGGAGAGGGTGAGAGAAGAAGAGAGAGAATATATATGTTTTGCCCAGCGTGGCAGTATTGGGGATATTGAAGAGGAGTCTTCAGAGCCATTGTAAATCGCCGCACAAAAGGGAGACGCGAACAGAGAGAGAAGGTATAGAAAATATATGTTCTTTTAAGAGACAGAGAGAGAGAGAGAGAGAGAAAGACAGAGAGATATCCGTTCGTTCAGTCAGTTGTTTTTTTTCAATTCAATTTCGTCCTCAAAGAAGTGTCACTTCAAAAAAACTAATTTTCAGCAAAAAGTTTGATCTTCAACCAATAAAATGAATTTTTAGCAAAGCAGTTCAACTTTTAACCAAGCAGTTCAATTTAAAACAATTAATTAGTTGGATATTTAAATCAAACCAATAAATTTACAACAAAACTTGTCCCCCCCCCCCCTGGCATAATAAGATTGAATCCACAAAAAAGAAGAATTGTAAGTAAGAATTGAAAATTCTATGTACAGCTGTTCGTAGTACTTTGAAAGTCGAACAATTTATCCCTACGGCTTTTTTCGATGAAAAGAAAAATAATCAGAGTTACAGCATTTTCAACATTTAAAAAAAAATCAAATGAAAATGAAAATTTTTAGCTACACAACGCACGATATGAAAAAAAGCCAGGAAAATAAAAACGTTACTTTTAAAAAGCCCTACAAGATTATCATCACAAATTTTAGAATTTTTTGAAAAATAAAAAATTCACATTTTTACCCCATAAAACATAATGAAAAATCAAATAATTTTATTTTGCAGTCAAACTATCTAAAATACGAAAATGGATGATTCGACAGAAATTGTTGACCCAACAAAGATCTACAAATTCGTCATGAATCACTTTTTGATTAGACGCGCAGTTTTTGTTTTATATGTAAAAAATAACTGTAAAATATAAAAATCAAATTTTTGCACAAACAGCACAAGCTATGAAAAAAATTAATAGACAGAAGTTGTTCACTCAAAAAAGAAATACGAATTTTTCAAAAAGACGCATGGATTATGTTTTATTCGTGAAAAATGACGTTACAAATAAACAAATTAAATTTTTGGACAAAAAAACAGAAGGTACAATGAAACGTTTAATAACAAAATCACGAGACACGTGATGAGAATGTGATCGTTAAAGCCGAAGGAGCTTTAACAAAAGAGAATTCACAATTACCAAATTTCAGTTGTCGATCGTTTGACCTTCAATTTTAAAAGTGCTGTACAAAAATGTGGGGGATGTACAATGACCAAGCGCGTAGCGCGCGATGAGAATGTGCACGCGCAGCGGAAAGATTTTTTTCTTTACTTTTCGTTAATTTTTCCAAGTACTTATTGTATAGAGCGTATACAAAAAATGTGATTAACATAAATACAATTTACCTATTTCTTTTCTTGCATAGTTTGAACAGAAAATGGAATTTTTTATTTTTAATAACATTTTTCATTAAAAAAAACTAAGCATCTTATAAAAATATTTTGATGAGAATGTAATAATTATAATGATGATAATGAAAAATGTATGATAATATAATTATTTCAGAAGGACAATCTTGAAGCCTATAATATCTTTATCTCACATATATGTGAGATAACGACCACTTATGTATATATTTGTACTCTAATGACGCAATGGAACATTTATTAGTTATAGTTGTTACCTAAATTATTCACTGAAGCAATAATCAGTTTTTCCTCTCTTTTGTGAAAATGAGGACGGTCTATACTTTCGTTTTCAATTTGGCGATCATCCTTTATTCTATTGGTGAATATAATACTATAATATATCTATAATTTTTATTAATTTTTATGTAACACATGATTGAATAGGCCATTTCTCAGGCCTGTGGAGCAAACATGAAGTCCCACTTTCCAGCCTAAAGTCACATAATGGCAATTTGTATATCTACGACTTAAAAAATTATGACTTCATAAAAATATAATAGCAATTATATATATATATATATATATATATATATAATAGTGCATAATATACTATTAAGCTTACCACAAAGAAATTATTTTTTAACAAAATAATGGAATTTTCAACCAAATCGTTCAATTTTTAAAATTCAAAAACAAATTTATTAGAAGATAGTTGAATTACCAACTTAAAAAGGTGAATTTGAGAAAAAAAATCATTTCCAACCAAAAAAGATAAATTTTTAAGCTGATAGTAGCACCTAAGAAAATTAATTAATTAGGTTTCCGCTGACTTACGAACAAAGAGTTTAACTTTCAATCAAAGGAAAGGAATCTTCAAGAAAATAATTAATTTGTTCGAGGAATAGTTCAATTTTGAATTCAAAAAGATGAATGTTCAAGAAAACAGTTCGATTTTTGCAAAAGAAAAATACTTTCTAAGAAAATAATAAAAATTAACTTTAAAAAGAAAGAGTTTCTAGATGGTCCCTAATATGTTAAGTTAATCTGGTCTCTAAGTTAATCTTTCAATTATATCAATGTGCTCAAATGAGAAAAATGTCAACCGTTGCGTAAATCCAAGGTCTGCGGTAAAAAAATTTCCGACCTCAATTTTAAACAAATAGTTAAGTTATTAACCTACAAAGACATATTTTCTACGAAATAGACGAATTTGCGAATAAAAAGGATAAAAATTATATTTGAAACAGTTTCATTTTTAACTAAATAGTTAAATTTGGAAAAAATTATATCTGAACAGTTGCATTTTTAACTAAATAGTTGAATTTTTAAATAAATAATCTGCGACTGTTGGTTTTCGCGCTTCGCGCTCGATAATGTATTTAATTCGCGCTACGCGCTCGGTCATTGTATTTCCCCCACATTTGTGCACAGATCTTTTAAAATTAAAGGTCAAAGCATCGACAACTGTAATTTGGTGATTGTGAATTCTCTTTTGTTAAAGCTCCTTTGGCTTTACGAACACATTCTTATCACGTATCTCGTGCTTCGCACTCGATTTTGTCCACAATGTGAACTTTTCTCCATTATATTCAACACATTTATATCAAATTTATATTACATTTATTTATATAACTCGGTCTGGGATTGCTTATTCAGACATTGCAATAATATAAAGTACACATTTTATTTATCATGATTACTTTAATATTTGTTTCTTATTTTGCATTAAATTTTATTCTCAACTACCCTGAAACATGTATGACTTCAATAAATTTATATTGTCACATTTCATAACATGCATTGGTAATTGAAAAAAGTGCGCACCCTATATGAAAAACACAATTTTGTTATTAAACATTTTATTGTATTTTTTGGGTTTTTCCAGGAATTCAATTCGTTTATTTTATTTTTATTTGTTTTTATTTATTTTTTATTTTTCACGATTTAAACTAAAAATACGCATCCTAGTGCAAAGTGGTTTCGAGCAAATTTGTAGATATAATTTAGGTGAGAAATTTTGTTAAATAAAATGTTATTGTGGTTTGTGTCCTTTTTCCCAAAAGGTAATTTTTTATTTCTATAACAAGGGGAAGGGTTTATAAAAAATTTGTAAATTTTTGTTGGTTGAAAAACTATTGTCTTTTAATTTCTTTTCGTCTCTTGTGTCGTTTGTCCAAAAGTTTAATTTTTTACTTTTAATCTTGTTTTTTACGATTAAAAGAAAATCTACGCGTCCTATCAAAAAATTATTTAGGACAAATTTGTAGCTCTTTTTGGATGAGCAACTTTTGTGAATTCATTTTTTTCATAGTTTGTGGCGTTTGTTTAAAAATTGAATTTTTTATTTTTCAATGTTGTTTTTTACGAATAAAACAAAAACCACGCATCATATCAAAAAATAATTCATAACAAATCTGTAGCTCTTTTTGAGTGAACAACTCTGGTCTTATTATTCTTTTTTCGAAGCTTGTATTGTTTGGCCAGAAAAAGGGATTTTGGATTTTCCATTATTTTTATGTGTCATTAAAATTTGAATTTTTGATTTTTCAAGAAAATTGAGAAAGTTGTTGTGACAATCTTGTAGGGTGTTCAAAAAGTAACGTTTTTCTCCTGACGACTTGTTTCTATATCGTGCGTTGTTTGGCTTTACATTTTCATTTTAGTTTGTTTTTTTGAATTTTGTAAATGGTATAACTCTGGTAATTAGTTTTTTTCAAAAAAGTCATTGGGATAAATTGTACGTCTTTTGGAATACTATGAACAAACGTACAGAGAATTTTCAAATTCTGAAAAAAATGGTCTCAAAAATTTGAAAATGTTCTCACTTTTTGAATTTTCATCCAAAATGGATGTCTAACGAACTTGACCTTCATTTTAGGGCAGTTAAAGAGTATACCAAAGGTCAATACAATCTGTAATTTCTTTCGAAAGTTATCGTGCTAACAGGTAGACATACAGACAGACATACATACAGGCATACACATTCGCAAAAACCTGTTTTTCGGGTTAAGGGGGTCTCAAAACGTCGACCTTTGACAAAAACGAGGGGGGGGGGGGGGTAAATTTTACACAAATCTAATTTCTTCTCTGATAAGAATGTAAAAAAGACAAATTTTTTAGAAGGCGGTTAAATTATCAACCTGCAAAGCTAAATTTTCAATCAAAAAGAATTCATTGTGAGCCAAACATAGTTGGACTTTATTCTTTGGTTCTGTTTATTCAGTTTACAGTCAAGCCGTAAAACGAGTAAACAGTTACTTACTATAGAAAAATGTGAAGCGAGTAAGAAAAATTTATTATTCTCGTTGAAAAATGTTTAACAAATTTTAAACAAATTATTCACAATGATGCTAATATAAAAGCACATAATTTGATATGTATATAAATTTAATACATGCATTTTCAATACATTTAAAACAAAAACAAGAAACACTCAATAAGAAAAGAAAAAACTCAAACAGGGGACGTCTAAATCAGATCTGAGTTTTAATTTTTTTTTAATTTGTTGACTAAAGAAGTACGACTTGGAAAAGTGTGCATGATCAGATTCATGAATGATTGTGTTCAAATCACCCTAATGTACATGTGAATGCAAAAGAATTCAGAATAAATTACAAAAATCAAAATAACACAATGATTTAAGTAAAATGCAGGCACTGTGAGCCTCAATAATTTTCAACCTGAAAATTCTGACGCTCAACTTCTCTTTACAGAATACTTTTTTCTAATGACTTTGAAATATTTTGACTTGAAGGGAAAATAAAGTATAGAGACCTGCATGATATAAGTGAAATTCAATTATATACTGTACAGATTTTGAAGGATTGTTTGGAATGTGTTATTTGACAGTAAAAACTGAGAGAAAAAGTATTTGAATAAGAATTGGATATATTGGGAACTGTTGTTTTTATGTAGCTTTTTGCATAGCAGAAAATCGTATATTATATGTTTATTCAACAAAAACAACCTGTACCAAAGATTTTAGACGTAGATTTGTAAAAAAAATGAATCCTTAATTTCTTCTTGCAGAATTAAGTTCACAGTCCGACGGGAATCCTGATAGCAAACGTTATACTGTTTCTCCATCTGCCAGGAAACATTCATCTGACCTGAATTCTCCTGAGGAGCCTTCTCTTCGTGCCAGGTCCAGGTCTCCTTCTGGCAGGCTTCATCCTGTTCGATTACTTGGATATGAACTAGGGCAACTTGGATATGTTCGGCTTATTCCCAAGATAAATCCGAACCAGCAATTCGAATTTCGAAGATACGTTTTTCCTGCATATGAATTAATTCAATTGCGATCAAAACGCAACAGCTATGTGACCGTGCCAACCCGAGAACACATTGTATTATCAACATCCAATGGTGACGTTTTCGCAATATTGGATCATAGTGGTTTTCTTCAAGGAATATATCGAAGAAATCGTAGTCATACTAGGGTAAAAATAAACATTACAAGCGGTGCAGTTGACGATATGACCCCAGACGAAGTTAGGGATTGTCCATTAGGCAAAAATCACCCAATCTTCCCACATACTTTTAATAAAGATGCTGTAAATTACGATTCACTACAGTCCGACGGAATTCCTAATAACGAACGTGATATTGGTTCTTCTTCTTCTGGCAGAAAACATTCTCCTGACCGTACTTCTCCTGAGGAGCCGCCTCTCCGTGCCAGGTCTAGGTCTCCTTTTGGCAGGCCTCCTTCTGTTGATATACTTGGATATCCGCTTAAACAACTTGGATATGTTCGGCTAATTCCGAAGACAAATCCGAACCAACAATTCGAATTTCGAAAATACATTTTTCCTTGCAATGAACCAATTCAATTGCGAGTAACATACAATAGGTATGCGCCCGTGCCACCCCAAGAACATATTGTATTATCAACATTCAATGGTGACGTTTTCGCAATATTAGATTATAGTGGGGTTCTTCATGGAATATATAGAAGAAATAGGACTCATGCGAGAGTAAAAATAAACATTATAAGCGGCGCAGTTAACAATATGACCCCAGACGAAGTTAGGGATTGTCCGTTAGGCATAAAATACTTAATCTTCTCACAGAATTTTACTAGAGTTGTTGCAAATTACGATTCACTACAGTTCGACGGGATTCCCAATAGCGAACGTGATATTGGTTCTTTTCCTTCTGGCAGATAACATTCTCCTGGCTGTTCTTCTACTCCCACCTTTACGTGTCGCGTCCAGGTCTCCTCCTGGCAGGCCTCCTCTTATTAAAGTACTTGGGCATCGTCGATATGTTCGGCTTAGTCCTTGCACAAATCAGAACCTTCGATTCGAATTTCGAAGATAGGTTTTTCCTTCCGATGAATAAATTAGATTGCGAGAAGCACATAAGAGCTATTGTCCTGTGCCAACCCAAGAACATATTGTATTATCACTTCTCAGGGACTAAATTGATTTGTTTTGCTCCTCCATTTCCGAATTTACGCGTATTGTGCATAACTACATCGTACACTCAACCCGCAGTTTAAATTCTTATGTATTTGCGTGCCCACATGATATGCAATACTTCATGTACATATTGCAGCCCTGTTAACGGTCATCATTGAACTGTTGGACTTTCTTTAGTCAAATAAATAAATAAATCAGTATCCAATGGTGGCGTTTTTGCAATACTGGAATATAGTGGAACTTTTCGGCGAATATATAGAACGAATAGAAATCATTCGAAAGTAAATATAAATATGATAAGCGTCGCAGTTATAAACATGACCCCAGTTGAATTCAGGCATTTTCTTGTAGGCAAAAATCACCCAATCTTCCCAAATACTTTTATTGAAAGTATTGCAGGATTCGATCCACTACAGGCATTGTACCATTAATTCAATAAGAACAGGTAAAATAAAATATAATATTCTTTGTAATCCGAATTTGGTTCAAAATTAAATTAAAACATTGAAATATTCACGGACTATGGTTCTCAAGGCTTCTTTATTCCTACCTCTCACACATGCTCCATAGGGTAATCCAAATTTATTTCTGTAAATTTCGTACTTATCCCCCTCCTTCCCAAATAGTTCGAATCCACAAAAAGTCAAAATCAAAAGTGAAATTCATAGTTAAGATTATTTCTTATAATTTTCAAACTTCAGACAGTTAATGATTTCAAAAAATTTTAGAGCAAATCAACCCTGACCATTGAAAGAAACTTCAGAGGAAAAGATATGGAATAAGTACGAGAAAACATATACCGTAGGCCTGAGCTAGTTTTGAGCTCACTAAAAATAATAAATTAAATGGTCCGAAACCAACCCATAACACCAATACCTGTCCCTAATTACAAATATAGATATTAAACAATACCAAAAAGAGGTAGAAATCAAAAGTCAATGATTTTGCGGGGTTCACAAAACACTGCCGAAAAATTTTCAAATGAAGAAAATCATACTAGTCACCTACGCAAAACTCTAAAATATACCCAAAACCCACAGTAATAACTAAAAAACAAAAACTCTTTTTCATAGCCTCATCTCCACAGTCACACTCAACAACCCTTAAGAGCTACCCCTATCACATTTAACGAACCACGTGTCAGCTCCCTTCAAATGAAATCGTCAAAAAAAATTCAAATTAAAAGGAATCACCCAACAGCAATGGCCAACAGCCATACCACGCTGAAAAAACCAGTTCTCGTCAGATCACTGAAGTTAAGCAGCGTTGGGCGCGGTTAGTACTTGGATGGGTGACTATTCGAGACTACTGAGTGCTGTTGGCACATCGTGGGTGTGGTGAACCCACACTTGTAGTTATTTACTACAAGAAACTATCCACCTAGAAACACTACCCGAATCGGGTAGTGTGACGCCTACCCTGAAAGGGAAATGGCTTAATGGCATACTACTACCCCATACAACTTCCCAAGACTCTAGTCAATATTTCTATCTCCAAAGTAATTCCCCACATCTGTGCACAGAATTTTTAAAACGAAAGGTCAAAACATCGACAACAGTAATTTGATGATGGTAAGATATTGCAAAATAAAGCACAAATTTTATTTATCATAATTACTTTAATATTTGTTCCTTTTTTGCATTAAATTTTATTCTCAGCTTCCCTGGAAATGTATATAATTTCCATACATGTATATTATGACAATTAATAATATGCATTGGAATTAAAACAGACGTATTTGCATTGTTTTGATTTCAATGTTATTTTTTACGATTTACATCTAAAATACGCAACCTAGCGTGAAGTGGTTCGAGGAAACTGTGTAGATACAATTTTGGCGAAAAACTTTGTTAAATAAAAAGTTATTGTAACTTGCGTCGTTTTTCCAAGAAGTTAATTCTTTTTTATTTCTAATGTATTCTTATAACAAAAGTTTATAACCAATTTTTAGGATCTTTTCTGTTGGACCAACTTTTGTCTATTTTTTTCTCGTCTTTCTTGTCGTTTTTTCAACAATTTAATTTCTTCATTTTCAGTCTTATTTTTTACGATTAAAATAAAATCTACTCGTCTTATCAAAAAATGTTTAAAAATGAATTTGTAGATCCTTTTTTGGTGAACAACTTTGGTCTTTCAACTTTTTTCGTAGGTTGTGTCGTTTGACCAGGCATTTAATTTCTTTATTTAATTTGTAGATCTTTCTTAAGTGCACAATTTTTTTGAATTCATCATTTGTCGTATCTTGCATAGTTTGACCACAAAATGGAATTTTTGATTTTTCATTATTTTTTGTGCGGTCAAAATTTGAGGTTTCGATTTTTCAAGAAAATTCAAAAAGTTCTTATAATAATCTCGGAGGGCTTTCAAAAAGCAACATTTTTCTTCAATTGATTTTTTTCATATTGTGCTTTCTTTAACTACAAATTTTCGTTTGTTTTTTTGAATGTTGTAAGTGCTATAACTCTGGTATTTTTTTTATCAAAAGAAGTCATTGGGAGAAATTGTTCGTTTTTTTAGTACTACGAATAACCGTACAGAGAATTTGTTAATCTTGAAAAAAAATGGTCTCAAAATTTTTGAAAATGCTCTAACTTTTTGAATTTGTATTCAAATTGGCTGGCTAACGAACTTGACCACTAGTTTAGGGCACTAAAAGAGTATGCCAAAGGCTAATCCAATGTGTCAATTCTTTCGAAAGTTATCGTGCTCCCAGACTAAAAATCTACACACCCACATTCGCGAAAACCTGTTTTTGGGATTCAGAAGGTCTCAAAACGTGAATATTTGATAAAAACGAGGGGGAGTCAAATTTTACACAAATCCAATATCTTCTCTGATGAGAATGTAAAAAATTATGAAACTATTGAAAATTAGTTAGAAAATACATGGAAACAAGTACTTCCATTTTGCGGTCAAACTATGCAAGATACGAAAAAAGATTGAAGAACAAAAATTATCCAATCAAACAAGATCTACAAATTTGTCTGCAATCATTTTTTATAGGACACGTAGTTTTTGTTTTAATCGTGCAAAATGACATTACAAAATAAATAAAAAATTAAATTTTTTCATTCTCATCCTAATGAGAAGGTATTGGTTCTATGTAAAATTTGACTTAGCCGGTTCTCATCAAATCTCCACGTTTTGAGACCACATGAGTCAGAAAAAAAGATTTCTACGAAGGTGTCTGTCTGTAGTAAGTTGAATGCACGGTAACTTTAAAAAAACTAATACTCGAAAAGTCGAGCAATTTGCCAAGCAACGCACGATACGAAAAAAGTAGAGGAAAGAAAAACTTTGCTTTTTGAAAAATCAAAAATTTAATTTTGCGGTCAAACTATGGGAGATACGGAAAACGATGATTCGAAAAAATTATGCACCCAAAAAAGATCTACAAATTCGTTAAAAATCACTTTTTTATTGGACTCGTAGTTTTTGTTTTATTTCGTAAAAAACAACTTTCAAAATAAAAACATCCAATTTTTAGACAAACCACAACGGGTATGAAAAAAATTAATAGACATAAGTTGTTCACTCAAAGCGAGCTACAAATTTGTTATAAATCATTTTTTGATAAGTGAAATTGTGTGAAAAATGACATTATAAATAAACAAATTACATTTTTGGACAAAAAGACACAAGGTACAATAAAACGTGTAATAACAAAATCACGAGACACGTGATGAGAATGTGTTCGTTGGAGCCGAAGGAGCTTTAACGAAAGAGAATTCACAATTACCAAATTTCAGTTTTTGATGGCAAAAATGTGGGGGATGTAAAATAATTAAGCACATAGCACGCGATGAGAATGTGCACTTATGTATACTTATTGTAGAGAGTGTATATAAACAAATTTGATTTACATAAATAAAATTTACCTATTTCTCCTCTTGCATAGTTTGAGCGGAAAATGGAATTTTTCATTTTTAATAAAATTTTTTGTAATTAAATCAAAAACTATACATCCTATACAAATATTTAGATGAGTATGTGATAATTATAATGATGAGAATGAAAAATGTAAGATAATATAATTATTTCAGAAAGACAATCTTCACGCTTATAATATCTTATCTCACATACATGTGAGATAACGACTGTTATATATTTGTACTCTAATGACGCAATGGAAAATTCATTAGTTACAGTTGCTACTCAAGTTATTCACTCAAGCATTAATCAGTTTTCCTCTCCTTTGTGAAAATGAGGACGGTCTATACTTGCGTTTTCACTTTGGCGATCATCCTTAACTCTATTGGTGAATATAATACCATAATATATCTATAATTTTTATTGAATTTTATGTAACACATGATTAAATACGGCCATTTCACAGACCTGTGGAGAAACTTGAGGTTCCAGTTTCCAGCTTATAGTCACATAATGGCCATTTGTATATCTACAAAGTCCAAAATTATGACCTCATAAATATATAATAGCTATTGTATACCATTAAGCCATTTCCCTTTCGGGGTAGGCGTGACTTGCTCGGTTGGAAAATAGTATTGGGTATATGGGTGTATCGGTATAGAGTATGTAGGCACAAGTTAGATAGGTATATAGGTGTAAAGTAGATAGGTATATAGGTGTTAGGTATATATGTTTTAGATTGATCTGGAGTTCTCGTGTCATTTATTCAAATGACACGTTTATTCCGCAACACTGCTCCGACCCAGGTTTCTGATCAATCTCTCTAGCGATCACCCCAAGTGAAGAGCCTCACAAAATTGTTATGTATGGTTCCCCACTTGGGCCCATTATAATCCAAGGTCTTTGTTTCAGGCTTCATTCATCCTATTGTCACTCTGTTTACAAACTATTTGTCGCCACACTTTTCTGTC
>CAKNYM010050429.1:99831-110467 GCA_932195095.1 Andricus curvator
TTTTTTTTTGTTTCACACGAAGGTTTGGTGCGCTTGCACTACTGAGACGTGCGATCACCCGAACCATTCGGGTGCTCAACCGAAACAGCAGCAACCGAAGTGGTGGGGGGCCCGCCCAAATATTTGGGGAGCTTGCACGAATGATTCGGGTAGTGGCACGAATGATTAAGGTCGTTAGACAACTGGAATCAATTAAAAATCTTACACGTTGATGATTACAGTTCAACCCTGTCCTAAAGCACTACATGTACATTATCGAGTTTTCGATTATGTGATTTACCTAATCTTAGAATGCTCCGTTAGTATAAATATAATTGATGAACAATAAATTCGACATAACCTAGAAAGAGTGACATTCGGGAAGAACCTGATGTTCATCAGCTGCGGCTATTAGCGAACATGCGCAAACGTCGAACGCGCAACATCCAATGCGGTTGACGACTCGAATCTCCTGAATCATTCGTGCAAGCTCCCCAAGTATTGGGGCGGGCCCCCCACCACTTCGGTTGCTGCTGTTTCGGTTGAGCACCCGAATGGTTCGGGTGATCGCACGTCTCAGTAGTGCAAGCGCACCAAACCTTCGTGTGAAACAAAAAAAAAGAGAAACCACCCGAACTATTGGGGTGTAAACCCAAACTACACGGAAATTCTTCGCTCAGTGTTGTTCTCTTCTTCTGTTCTGATTTTCTCTTTGCTCTCTTTGACTAGTCGTTTAACTTTCCTATTTTTGTGTCTGTAATCATTCTTGAGCCTATTTCTCTCATCATCGCTAAGACCTGTCATGTTCAGCGTTTTTTTGTGCGATTTTTTTTTTCTTTTTGGGCTGCCGCAATTTCATCATTCCACCACGCATCGCCAGACTTTCTCCCTACCACTGCCGTACCACACACTTCAATCGCACTTTTAACAATGGTATCCCGTAATAAAGTCCACGCGCGCTCTATATCTTTATTCCTTTCAAGCGGCTCCCAAATTGCCTTATCTATGCGTTTGTTTATCTTATTCTGAAAATCTATTCGCACTTCCGGTTTCTGTAAATCTTCAATCCTGATTCGCGTTTGTTTCGTTTGTTTGGTTCTCTTTCTTCTCCATCCCCGCCCTAAGCTCATTCTGGAGACTAAAAGGTAATGATCAGTATTGCATTCGGATCCCCTCATGACTCTTGTATCTATAACTAGTTCTCTTAGTCTTTCATCTGCAATAACGAAGTCAATTATACTGCGGTTATTTCCTTTACACCAGGTGTAAGTGTGGATCATTTTATGTCGAAACCAAGTATTTGTAACAAATAGGCCCTTTTCTAAGCATAAGCTAACTAACTTTTCCCCGTTATAATTTTTTCTTGGATCCCCAAATTTACCTAGTACCCTTTCTGTATCTGTATCCTGACGTTGAACGTCGACCCATCCGTTCATATCTCCTAGCAGAATTATTCTTTCACCTTGATCGCAAGTACTTATTGTGTCATTTAAAGTGTCCCAGAAAGCGTCTTTGACTTCTCGCGGCTCACTGTCAACTGGGGCGTAGCACGCTTTGATAAATAACCTTCTGATTCCTACCTTCATTCTAGCCCACAACAATCTGGGAGATACAAAATCATGATCTTTGAGATGCTGTCTTGCTTTTTCATTCATAATTAAACCGACCCCTTGACTACGATTTGATTCACTACCTACTCCTAACCATATTTCAAAACCGCCTTTCAACACCCCATTTTCTATGTTTCTACTTTCGCAAGCCTTTTTATTCGTCTCAGGTACACATAAAATATCTAGTTTCCTTGCATGCATAGTTTCTCGTAGTTCTCTTACTTTGAGGTCATTCACTCCTGTAGCATTCCAGACACCCAGTCTCCATTCATCGCCTGAAACTCGACCTTTACGTTTACCGTGTGTATGCATTTCGTCAATCCAAGTTTCAGTCCATTCCGAGGCTACTTTATTGTTTGTATTATTCATGTTTAGATTGTACACCCATCTATCACCTTTATGCGCGAAATTTGTTTTGCGAGCCGAAATCATATCCAAGTTAAGTGATTATTCGTCGTACGGTGGATAGTCTATCTGTAACGTCAGTCCCACCAATACTTCTGTTACTGCGTGGGGGGGGGGGGGGGTGGAGGTGAGGACAGAGAAAGGAAACCGAGAGTCTCAATTGATTGGTGATTTATGCTGAGAAGGTTACCAGCCTTCAGCAGCGTTGTATTTGATAGGAGTTAATATGTGCCCAAAGCCGAATCCTGGCCTACCTCTAAAACAGGAGCCAATAATTCTTATGTTTTATTATTTTTTTTTTTTTTTTTTTTTTAATTTGAAAAAGAGTTATATATAGATATAGATGAAATTTGCTCCTGGTTGAAATATCAAAATAGTTATAATAATTGAACTGCAATATTATAAGTTTTAGGGAGAATTTAAGATGCATTTAGGAGTCTTTGAAAATGACGCGTCAATGGAATATTATAATTTTTAATCCCTGGCAATTCGCGAAAAGCTTTAACATGTGAGGATTTCTTGAAAATTTTGAAATTCCTTCGAAACCATCAAAATCAATTGAAAATTCCTACTAATGGAGAGCGGAAAAAATCGTAAAATATTTGAAAATCTTTGAAATTTCCTGAAGCGTTATTATTTTCTTGCTATAATAACATATATAATAATGGTGCATGATATACTATTGAGCTCACCACGAAGGAATTATAGAAAAATTTATTAGAAGATAGTTGAATTATCAACTCAAAAAAGTGAATTTGAGAAAAAAAAGATCACTTTCAACCAAAAAAGATAAATTTTCAAGCAGATAGTAGCGCCTAAGAAAATAAATAAATTTTTTTCCATTGACTTACGAACAAAGAGTTTAACTTCCAATCAAAGAAAAGGAATCTTCAAGAGAATAATTAATTTTTTCAAGAAATAGTTAAATTTTTATTCAAAAAGATGAATTTTCAAGAAAACAGTTCAATTTTTGCCACAAAAAATACTTTTTTAAAAAATAATGAAAATTAACTTTTAAGGCGGTAGTCAGGTTTAAATGACCTTTTTTCAGATAATTTTTTTTTGCATTAATTTATTTTGACTACCAAAAAAACAAATATTGCAATTTTTCATCAAGATCCGGCCGAAATATGGGTGACCGGAAGACGCCATGTTGAAAAAGGGTCGCCATGATTTCTCAATTTTTGATCACCTGAAACACAAAAACCAAATTGATTCTTAAAGAGTACATGAGTGGCTATCGCATGAACCACAATTATAAAAAAATATTTATAAATAAACAAATGGTGAAAGTTTTTATTATTTTTCGTTGTTTACCACTTTTTTTCAAAATTAAATCATGTTTCAAACTGTTGCCACGATTCCAGCCGATCGACCGGGCCGATTTCATTCAAATTTTAATTAAAATGTTCAGAAAATACTTGGCTATCGCATAAACCTTGGTCATGATTTTCCATTAATATTTATTAACAGTTTGACACATGATTTAATGTTGAAAAAAGTGGAAAACAACGAAAAATAATAAAAACTTTCACCGTTTGCTTATTTATCAATATTTTTTTATAATTGAGGTTCATGCGATAGCCACTTATGTACTCTTTAAAAATCAATTTGGTTTTTGTGTTTCAGATCTGTGGTGAAAAAAATTTCCGACCTAAATTTTTAAGCAAATAGTTCAGTTATTAACCTACACAGATATATTTTCTACCAAATAGTCGAATTTTCAAATAAAAAGTATAACAATTATATTTGAAACAATTTCAGTTTTAACCAAATAGTTAAATTTGAAAAAGATATTAAACCTAGATTTGTTTAAAAAAATGAATCCTCGATTTCTTCTTCCAGAATTAAGTTCACAGTCCGACAGGAATCCTGAAAGCAAACGTTATACTGTTTCTCCATCTGCCAGACAACATTCATTTGACCTAAATTCTCCTGAGGAGCCTTCTCTTCGCGCCAGGTCCAAGTCTCCTTCTGGGAGGCTTTCTCCTGTTCGAATACTTGGATATGAACTAGGACAACTTGGATATGTTCGGCTTATTCCCAAGACAAATCCGAACCAGCGATTCGAATTTCGAAGATACGTTTTTCCTGCCTATGAATTAATTCAATTGCGAGTAAAACAGAATAGCTATGTGCCCGTGCCAAACCGAGAACACATTGTATTATCAACATCCAATGGTGACGTTTTCGCAATATTGGATGATAGTGGGATTCTTCATGGAATATATAGAAGAAATAAAGCTCGTACGAGAGTGAAAGTAAACATTACAAGCGGCGCAGTTGACGATATGACCCCAGATGAAGTTAGGGATTGTCCATTAAGCAAACGTCACCCACCCTTCCCACAGACTTTTAATAAAGTTGTTGCAAATCACGATTCACTACAGTCCGACGGAATTCCTAATAACGAACATAATATTGGTTCTTCTTCTGGCAGACGACATTCTCCTGTCCGTACTTCTCCTGAGGAGCCGCCTCTTCGTGCCAGGTCTAGGTCTCCTTCTGGCAAGCCGACTTTTGTTGATATACTTGGATGTCCACTTGGACAACTTGGATATATTCGGCTCATTCCCCGCACAAATCAGAACAAGCGATTTGAATTTCGAAGATACGTTTTTCCTGCCGATGAATGCATTGTATTGCGAGTAAAACATAATACATATGTGTCCGTGATAACCCAAGAACACATTGTATTATCAACATCCAATGGTGACGTTTTCGCAATATTGGATTATAGTGGGATTCTTCACGGAATGTATAGAAGAAATAGTGCTCATACGAGAGTAAAAATAAACATTATAAGCCGCACAGTTGACAATATGACCCCAGACGAAGTTAGGGATTGTCCGTTAGGCATAAAACACCTAATATTCTCACAGACTTTTATTAAAGTTGTTGTAAATGACGATTCACTACAGTCCGACGGGATTCCTAATAGCGATCGTAATATTGGTTCTTTTCCTTCTGGCAGATAACATACTCCTGACCAGTGTTCTACTACTGATGTCCCTCCTGTTCGTGTCAGGTCCACGCCTCCTACTATTAGGTCTCCTCTTATTAAAGCACTTGGACACCTTGGATATGTTTGGCTTAGTTCTTACATGAATCAGAACCTTCTATTCGATTTTGGAAGATACGTTTTTCCTGCCGATGAATCAATTAGATTGCGAGAAGCACATCAGAGCTATGCTCTCGTGCCAACTCAAGAACATATTGTATTATCAGCATCCAATGGTAACGTTTTTGCAATACTGGAATATAGTAGGACTCGTCGGGAAATATGTAGGATGGATAGAAGTCATTCGAGAGTAAAAATAAATATGATAAGCGTCGCAGTTATAAACATGACCCCAGTTGAAATTAGGGATTGTCTTGTAGGCAAAAATCACCGAATATTCCCAAATACTTTTATTGAAAGTATTGTAGAACTCGATTCACTACAAACATTGTACTATTACTTCAATAAGAACAGGTAAAGTAAAATATAGTATTCTTTGTAATCCGAAGTCGGATCAAAATTAAATTAAAATGTTAATGGACTATGGTTCTCAAGGCTTCTTTATTTCTACCTTTCGCACATGCTGCATAGGGTTATCCAAATTTATTTCTGTAAATTTCGTGCTTATCCCACTCCTTCCCAAATAGTTCAAATCCAAAAAAAATGTGTATTCAAAAAATGATATTGAGAGGTTCCGCAAGCCCCATAAAGTTTAAACTCTAAATAGGGTTAATCCATTTCCTGAAAATCAGAGTTTTGGTGTTTAATGATTGTGGTGGTTTTTTCTCAAATCTTTAACTTTGCTTCGCTTTCATTGTTTTCCCAATGCTTGAAAAAATTAATTTAAAGAAAAAAGCTGTCTTACACAAGAGGCAAAAACAAAGAATGCAATAATCAGGAGTAGGTGGAAGGACTAGGTTAAGCAAAGTTAATGATTTTAGAAGAAAACACAACTTTCTAGCACTTATCTAAGAAAAGATAGTTATAAACAATATTAAATAGTTTGAACGACTTTTTTGTTAACTTTCATTGGTTATTAGCTCACTAAATGAAAAAGGACAGAAAGGTAAAAATTGCCGAAAAAACCGCTACTTGTAAGATCTTACTTGAACTAGGTAAAAGAGAGCGTGGTCTTTCGACTAAACTTATTGGTTGTAGCGAAGATCGAGCATTGTACATCAGAAAGTCGCTCACTAAGTCCAATCGGCAGATCTACAGCGCTGCGTTGGAACTGAGAATAAACAACAAAAGAAAATACCTGTCGATTACTGGGGGCAACATTTTTTGCCGTAAATCTGATGCTGTGCCAAGAATTTTTCTTGCCCAGGTTCTTTCTTGCCCGGCGTAAGAAGAAAATATTCCCTATTGACATTGTGGGGAATATGGTTTGCAGTAATTTGATCTTACATACTGATGGTTATTTACTTTATTTATTTTATTGCTTTGCATATTCTATATTGTTTTGATGCTGTCATTAGAAAATTGGCAATTATTATAGACTTTATCTTTTTTATTTCGAAAGGGCTCCACCTGCAAGCATTAGATTACTTTATTTTTCTCTTGGTTCTCCTGTTATGCTTACTTAGTATATTAATTCACTTTGCTGATAAGATGACGATGCTCTGGTCAGGAAAAATGTTAACTTCTAATCCGTTATTCTTGCTTAGGTATACTCCTTATGCACACTTTTTGGTACTTTTTTTATATGTTATCATCATATTTGGTACAGCCCATTTCACACCTGTATTCTCAACATGATTGTTTCTAAAAAGTGGACTGCTCTACGGAACTGGAAGGTTTTTACGCTAATCACCTCTTATTGCAGGGATCTTTTCTGTAAGTTGCCCTATATATGGTATTGCTTCCTTCGTGTAAGACTTGATCGCCTTTCCTAATATATGTCACGTCAATGCTCAATCCCTGCCTGCTCATTTCGATGAGTTTGCTGATTACTTTGTTCAGAGATCCTTTCATATTATAGCTGTATCTGAAACTTGGCTCAAGCCTCAATTTGATTCGTCAAATATTAGACTTAATAATTACTCACTTTTCAGAAAAGATAGAGAGTCTCGTAGAGGGGTGGGGTATGCGTATATAACTCATGACTGCGTATATGTCTACTTTTTGGGGTTGTATATAAACCACCCAATGCTGGTTTTGTTAATGAATTTGAGACGGAGCTTTTTGATTATACGCTTAATTATAATATAATGTTATAATCACAGGGAATTTACATACCAACTTAAATCTTCGCTCCAAGCAATCCAAATACCTTACGTCTTTGGTCAATTCAGCTGGTTTATCTATAGTACCACATGGATCTACGCACCACTCCGGAATGTCAAGTACATGGATTGACCTTATGGCTGTGGAAGATATAACTAAAGTACAAAATTATTCTCAACACCCAGTTTCCTTCCTGTCCAACCATGATCTTATTCAAATACATTACAATTTTAATTCAAGTATAAATCTCGCCCCGTGTTTAAAAAAATTCAGAAACCTGATAAAGTTGATGAGGATAGATTGTTCACTCTGTTCTCTGAAGCTGGTTGGAGAAGTGTATTTTCTGATAGAAATTTAAATTTAAAGGTAGAAAAACTCAATAATATATTAATTTCAGCATTCGATGTAGTGGCCCCAGTACATGATTTTCAAGCCAGGAAAAAACTTGTCCGTGGATATCGGAAGAGATTAAAAGTCTCAGAAGGGAAAGAGACAGAAAGTATTCTCAAGCTAGGAGAACTAATGACCAGGCACGATGGAAGGAATTCCGTGTCCTTAAGAATCTAGTTCAAACTAAGATAAGGGACTCTAAACATGAATATACCCATAATGCAATTGTTAACAAGAATCGCGATGGAAATATGTAGAAGGTCCTTCGGCGGCTTTGAATTATTTCCTTTCAGAGTCAAACCTATCACTAGAATTAACCGGTAAATGATTTTAGGAAATGTTTCTTGATTGAGCCTTTACCAATTGATACTACTCTCTTATCCAGTGAATTACCTCCTTTGATGATTCTATCTTTTACTTCCCTCATATTGGGGCAGATTCTCTGCTTCCAGTAATTGCCAAGATAAGCTCAGGGGCTATCGGTATTGATGGTACCTCGATTAAAATGGTTAAACTTTCTCTCCGTGTGATACTTCCTGTTCTACTTCATATCTACAATAACAGATTTTCGTCCTATCTCTATCCTCAGTGCATTAGCCAAGCCTCTTGAGAAATTAGTGAATAACCAGCTAACTGAATATTTGGATGAACATAATCTGTTTGATCCTTTCCACTCTGGATTCCATAGGCAGCACAGTACCATTGCTCCTTCCGTTAAATTTAGTGCTGATTTAAAAGCTGCAATAGAATAAAATGTAGTAACGATTGTTGTAATTTTTTATCTTTCCAAAGCGTTTGAGTTGGTAAACCATGACTTTTCAATCCAACAATTAAAAAACCTCAATATCTCTAACAGTGCCATTAATTGGTTCAAATCTTACTTAAGTAATCGCTTACAATGTGTAGCAAACAGTGATGGTCTTCGCTCTGACTGGAATAAGGTGATGAGTAGGGTTCTCCAGGGCTCGTAGTATCTAATGGTTTGAAACTCAATCCACAAAAAACATATGCTTTGCTAGTTTGATCCTCCACTCATAATCCATCTAAAGTCCTGGATTCGCTCCCACCTTTATACTTGAACGGTCTTGTTATAGACTTCTCTTATTCCGTCAATGATCTTCGTTTGATATTTAACAGGACTCTTTCTTGGAAAGAGCATGTTGAACTAATATCACTCAAAACCTTCAGAACTTTACATCAGCTTAGTCGGAGTAGGGACTCTTTTCTTAGAGCTACGCGAATCCACCTTGTAAAAACCTTGATTCGCCCTCATTTTGCTTATGGGTGCGTGGTATATAATGGAATCTCTGAATACCTTAACTGCAAACTTGAACGTGCTTTCAATGCTTTCACTTTTTTATTGGACGCGTAGTTTTTGTTTGATACGTAAAAAACACCTTTAAAATAAAAAATCAAATTTTTGGACAAATGACATAAGCTATAAAAAAAATTAATAGACAAAAGTTGTTCACTCAGAAAAGATCTACAAATTTGTTAGGATTCATTTTTCGATCAGACGCATAGATTTCGTTTTAATCGTAAAAAATGACATTACCAATAAACAAATTAAATTTTTTGACAAAAAAACACAAGGAATAATAAAACTTTCAATAACAAAAACACGAGATACGTGATGAGAATGTGTTCGTTAAAGCCAAAGGAGCTTTAACAAAAGAGAATTCACAATTACTGCATTTCAGTTGTGGATGGTTTGACCTTCAATTTAAAAAGTCCCATGCAAAAATGTGAGAGATGCACTGTAAAAACTAGAGATATCTTTTTTTACGGTATCATTTTTTTCGTGTCCCGTTTTTGAATATAATAACTTCTTGCTATTATTTTCAACCTAAAACAAATGAATCTGGGTTCCCAGTAGTAGTATCATTTTAGTACCACTCAAGACTATTTTTTCTGAGTCTTATTGTAATATCTGAAACAAGCCCTGAAAAAAAGGCTGATTTACACATCCCTTTCCTCAATTCGTTGAGATAAACTTTACAACTTTAATTTATGATCATTTGGAATATTTTGTTTACTATTTCGAAGTATCCTAAGAACAAAAAAATCACTCTTAACATTCATTAACTGCGTCGTTAATTCCAGAAAATAATAACTTTTAATGATCTTTTTTTAGGGCAGTAGAGAAAATTCGTCGCCCTAGAGTTATACTACGCCATGTCCACTTTTTGAAATTTTTGAACTACTAATATTTTTAGACTCGGTAAGGGTTAATCTTTGTTTTTTAATCAATTTTTCCCTGAAATTTATTTCCTCAGCTGTTATAATTATTAATTAAAATAGTGACGTTAATTAAAAGTTAGAATTATATCACGCCATGTCCTCTTTTTCATTGCTATAAGTGAAAAATGCCAACTTCGTTGTGCATATTTTATATGGATAACCTAAGTCCAATTTGAGAAATAAAAATTTTCAAAAATATATTTAACCTTAAAAGTAACCGTCGGAATATTACTCAAAAGTCAATGATTTGCGAATAACTCATTTAATTCAAGGTATGTAACACATCAGAATAATGTAAATTATCATTCTGTTAAACTTTTCACTTAAGAATTTCATTATAAATAGTTCATTTATAAATATTTTGTGGACATGGCGTACTATAATTCTGAGGAAAAATGAATTTTTTGAATCTCATATTACGCCATGTCCAAAACCAATTTTCCACATCAGATAAAATACATTCATAATAGTATTGAAAGTTGTGCTAATATGTTCTTGATCATGCATTATTTTTTACCGATAAATTCATTTCGACATTTGACAACGTTTTTGTAGAGTATATTATGGTTAAACTTTGAACCTCAAATTCTCAGTTTGACAGTTGAGGGACATGGCGTACTATAACTTTAGGGCGACGAATTGTTAAGTCTAATAAAAATTGATCAAATTAATCAAAATTGTTTGAATAATTGCCAAATATGTTAAACAAGAAATATTACTCTTACAATTCATAAACTGTATCATTTATCCCGGAAAATAATAACTTTCACGATTTGCATTAAAC
>CAKNYM010050429.1:110567-133430 GCA_932195095.1 Andricus curvator
AAATAAACAAATTAAATTTTTGGACAGAAAGACACAAGGTACAATAAAACGTTAAATAAAAAAATCACGAGACGCGTGAAGAGAATGTGTTCGTTGAAACCGAAGGAGCTTTAACAAAAGAGAATTCACAATTACCAAATTTCAGTTGTCGATCGTTTGACCTTCAATTTTAAAAGTGCTGTACAAAAATGTGGGGGATGTACAATGACCAAGCGCGTAGCGCGCGATGAGAATGTGCACGCGCAGCGGAAAGATTTTTTTTTACTTCTCATTAATTTTTCCAAGTACTTATTGCAGAGAGTTTATATGAACAAATTTGATTTACATAAATAAAATTTACCTATTTCTTTTCTTGCATAGTTTGAATGGAAAATGGAATTTTTCTTTTTTAATAAAATTTTTCATAATTAAAACCAAAACTGTGCTTTTAAAAATATTCAGATGAGAATGTAATAATTATAATGATGATGATGAAAAATTTAAGATAATATAATTATTTCAGAAGGACAATCTTGATGCCTATAATACCGTTATCTCACATATATGTGAGATAACGACTACTTATTTATATATTTGTACTCGAGTGACGCAATGGAACATTTATTAATTGCAGTTGTTAACCGAATTATTCACTGAAGCGATAATCAGTTTTTCTTCTCCTTTGTGAAAATGAGGACGCTCTCCACTTTCGTTTTCACTTTAGCGATCATCCTTAATTCTATTGGTGAATATAATACCACAATATATATATATATATATATATATATATATATATATATTGATTTTTATGTAACTTATGATTAAATACGGCCATTTGTATATCTAGGTCAAAAATTATTACGTCATAAATATATAATAGCTATAGTAATATATATAATAATGGTGCATAATATATTTACTATTAAACTTACCACAAATGAATTATTTTTTAACAAAATAATAAAATTTTCTACCAAATCGTTCAATTTTTAATATACAAAGACGAATTTATTATAAGATAGTTGAATTATCAACGTGAAAAGATGAATTTGAACAAAAAAGATAATTTTCAACCAAAAAACATAAATTTTCAAGCAGATCGTAGCACCTAAGATAATACTTAACAAAATAATTAAATTTGTAAACAAATAATTAAGTTATTATTCTACAAAGATATATTTTCTACCAAATAGTCGAATTTTCAAATAAAAGGGATAAGAATTATATCTGAACAGTTGCATTTTTAACCAAATAGTTGCATTTTTAAATAAAAAAAAGATAAATTTTTTAGAGGTCGGTTGAATTATCAACCTGTAAAGGTAAATTTTCAACAAAAAAGAATTCAAAGTCAGCCAAACATCTGTAACTGAAATTTATTAGGTTCGTTTTTCTGACTCTATAAATATTTTCATTAATTTTTTACTATTAGAGGCATTTTAGTATGTGCTGCTTTTAAAAATAAAACTATTATTATTATTATAGATTAGCAGTTCGAACTCGAAAGTTCATTGCCTCATCTACCCGAGACCGCCACACATCTCTATCTTGTGCATTCTCCATCCAGTTTAAGTAATCATGTCCTAGTTCTTTTAGATCATCCCTTACATTTTTCTCCCATCTGTTTCTCGGTCTGCCTAGGGGTCTCTTACCAGTCGGTCTCCCTCTTAAAACTTGCGCCACTGTTCTTTCATTGCCCATTCTTGCTACATGCCCCGCCCATCTTAATTTACGCGCTTTCATTACTCTATTAATATTTGCTGACCCGTAGAGAGCGTGCAGCTCATTATTATGCAGTTTTCTCCACTCGCCGGTCTCTTCGTCCCTTTTTGGACCATAGATTTTTCTAAGTACTTTATTCTCGAAAACTCTAAACCTATTCTCTTCTCCTTTCGTCAGCGCCCACGTTTCACACCCGTACATGACGACCGGCATTATTATCGTTTTGTAAATTCTTACTTTGATGTTTCTAGATAGCGATCGCGATTTTAGTAGCGTGTTTGCTGCATAATAGCACCTATTGCCAGCGTGTAGCCGCGCATTGATTTCCGTTTTAATCTTATTTTCGCTAGTTATAATAGACCCGAGGTATTTAAACTCGTTAACCCTTTCGAATTTCATATTTCCGGCCATTAGATCCCCGTCTTGATTACTTTGTCCGGACCTGACGACGGTCATATATTTTGTCTTCGATTCGCTAACTTCCAAGCCAATCTCTTTGGCTTTTGCGATCAAGATTTCTGCATTTTTAGCTACCGTTTCTTTATCATCCCCTAGTACGTCGAGATCATCCGCATATCCAAGAATTTGTATTACCCCATTGAGGGTAGCACCGGTCGGATTCGCCTGCACTTGCCTAACCACGTATTCTAAAACTAAGTTAAAAAGGACGCACGAAAGTGCATCGCCCTGTTTCAGGCCATCGCGGATCGAAAACTCTTCAGATAAACTACCGTTTACGCGTATTCTACCCTTACTGCCGCTTAAGCAAATTTCGATAAGTCTAACCAATTTTCTTGGCACACCCAAGGACTCTAGGATCCAGTACATTCGCGCGCGTATAATAGAGTCGTAAGCTTTTTTAAAATCGATAAATAGCTGATGTACTGCTTCTTTAAATTCCCATTTCTTTTCTAACAGTTGTCTAATTGTAAACATTTGATCGCTTGTAGATCGGTTTCGGCGGAATCCACACTGGTAATCCCCAATGATTTCCTCGGCAAAAGGAGTTAGTCTACTTAGGATAACATTAGACAGGATCTTGTAGCACGAAGGCACAAGTGAAATTCCCCGATAGTTGTTACAGTTAGTTTTATCGCCTTTTTTAAAGATGGGAATAATGATAGAGGTATTCCATTCTTCCGGCATGCGTTCTGTTTTCCAAACTGCGCGTATCAATTTACAAATTTGCCTTGTGAGGCAAGGGCCTCCATTTTTTATCAGTTCTGACGGTAGGTCATCGATGCCCGCGGCTTTGTTATTTTTCAACTTCTTGATGGCCATTTCTATTTCTATATCAGTAGGATCGTTAATTAATAGATCAGCAGTGTGGATTTCGCCGAGATTACCTTCAACGGGGGCTTCACGTACATTTAATAGTTTATCGAAATAATCTTTCCATAAATTCAGTCTCTCTGTCGCATCGGCTACTAGATTGCCATTTTCGTCCCTCATTACTTCCGTTCTACTTTGAAAGCCTTTCCTTATAAAATTGATTCCCCTGTACATCTCACGCGGGTTATTTTGTTTATTATGCGCTTCTATTGCTAGTATTTTATTCTTTTCCCACTCCCTTTTCTTGGATCTATAGAGCCTATTTGTACTTTTGCTAATCTCGAGATATTTCTTATGTGTTTGATCGCACTTATTTTGTAAACTACTTAGTCTGGCCTTCCGACGTTTCTCAAACCAGAGTTTGCACTCTTCGTCAAACCATGGTTTGCTTTTGGTTACTTTCTTAAAACCTATCGAAAGTTTCGCGGCTGCCTTTATCGCCTTTTTCGTATTGCTCCACAGGGTTTCCGGGTCCTCCTCGCGATTATTGTTATCGTCTCTCTGTTCTTGGAGAGCGTCGAAACTATTAGAAATCTCAACTTGGTAATTTAATGTTTCTGTTGCTGTTTTGAACTTATCTATATTGAAACGAACTGTTGGCTCTGTGCGGCTTGTTTTCTTACTTAGCGCTAGCCTAGATCTTAGTTTTACTATCACGAGAAAATGGTCTGAATTTAAATCCGCTCCCCTATACGATCTTATATCGAGAATGTTTGTATGACGTCTTCTGTCTATTAGAACGTGATCAATCTGATTGTGAGTTTTACCATCTGGTGATGTCCAGGTGGCCTTATGTATATTTTTATGCTTGAAATATGTGCTTTTGACAACGAGGTTCTTTGAAGCTGCAAAGTTTATTACTCTGGTTCCATTATCATTACTGACGTCATGCAAACTTTCTGATCCTATTGTAGGCCTATACATTGGTTCTTTTCCAATTTTCGCGTTGAAGTCCCCCAATACTATTTTTGCGTCAAACGTTGAGAACTTGTCAAAAACCTGCTCGATTGTTTCATAAAAAAGATCTTTAGTGTCTTCGTCTTTGTCCTCGGTGGGGCAGTGCACATTGATTAATACGTGTTTGCTGAAATTACCCTTTAGTACAATGTATGATAACCGGTCATTAATGAATTGCATGTCGATAAGTGCTTGCGAAATTCGTTTATTAATAAGAAAACCAGTCCCCAGTCTTTGCCCCTTAGCTCCCCCATAGTGAAAAGTATAGTCATCCTTAGAAATTGACGCGAAATCGCCCGACCAGCAGGTTTCTTGAAGTGCTATTAAGTCAGTTTTGTATTCAATTGCTATCTTAATGAGTTCGCTAAGTCGGCCAGTTTTTAGACTACGCGCGTTTAGAGTTCCCACCCTTAGATCTTTAACTGTAGTTTTTTGTTTTTGTAAGTTAGCCATGGTAGTTTCAAGATAATCCGCACGTTAGGATCCTATTCCGATCGTAGGTGAGTCCACTGTCCCAGGAGTGATAACCCCCATACCTCCCTAGGTCTAAGTATGGGAGCTTTCCGACTCTGACAAGGACCATGTCAACTTGTCGTCAGACACATTACAGTTTCATCCTCGTACCCTAACGTCCCCCTGCAAGGCAGCGCGCCTACTGGCATCAATACCCCTTTGGCCCTATGCAGGCGAATCATTCCACACATCCCTTGCGGGCAGTGTCATCGCTGCAGTGTCCAATGGGCAGCAGGATTTTTCCCTTACAAGATTTTTAGTTTTGGTTCGGGTATAGTTTCTAGGTGGATACACGCTGCACCTCGGCTTGCCAGAACCCACCCACTGCGTATGAACGCGAATGGGTGGGTCCTCCCAAGCCATGGTTGTCGTGTGCCTATTTTCTACCAGTGCTGAATTCACCACAGACACGACTGGTTCCTATCGGCTGTCCGCGACTGCTTATTCTTGTATTCGCAGCTAACCTTAGGGGCTGTTCAGCCTCACGGGCCGTTCCTCTATCCGCAACCTGAGGACGCGCTACGTAGTGGTGACAGGAAACCCACCAAGCAGAATAAAACTATTAATATAGTTAATAAACTAAACTAAAATTAATAGACTATAAATTATAGACAAATGTGAAGCAAGTAAGAAAAAATTATTATTTTACTTGAAAAATGGTTAAAATTTTTTAATAAAATTATTTACAATGATGCTAATATAAAAGGACAGATCTGACTTTCATTTTTTCTTTCAATTTGTTGACTAAAGAAGTACAACTTGGGATAGAGTGCATGATCAGATTCATAAATAATTCTTTTCAAATCACCCCAATGTACATGTGAATTTAAAGAAATTCAGGATAAATTACAAAAATACAAATAAAACAATGAATTGAGTAAAATAAAGTATAGAAACCTGCATGACATAAGTGAAATTCAATTATATACTTTACACATTTCGAAGGATTGTTCGGAATGTGTTATTTGACATTAAAAGCTGAGTGAAAAAGTATTTGAATAAGAATTGGAAATTATTTCGAAAAACTTTCATTGAATCATCAGAAAGATGCTTTCTGCAAAGATAAATTGAGTTCAACCAAAGATATCAGACATAGATTTGTTTAAAAAAAATGAATCCTCAATTTCTTCTTCCAGAATTAAGTTCACAGTCCGACGGGAATCCTAAAAGCAAACGTTATACTGTTTCTCCATCTGCCAGACAACATTCATCTGACCTGAATTCTCCTGAGGAGCCTTCTCTTCGTGCCAGGTCCAGGTCTCCTTCTGGCAGGCTTTCTCCTGTTCGAATACTTGGATATGAACTAGGACAACTTGGATATGTTCGGCTTATTCCCAAGACAAATCCGAACCAGCGATTCGAATTTCGAAGACACGTTTTTCCTGCCTATGAATTAATTCAATTGCGGGTAAAACACAATAGATATGTGCCCTTGTCAACCCGAGAACACATTGTATTGTCAACATCCAATGGTGACGTTTTCGCAATATTGGATGATAGTGGGATTCTTCGAGGAATATATAGAAGAAATGGTGCTAAAACGAGAGTAAAAATAAACATTACAAGCGGTGCAGTTGACGATATGACCCCAGACGAAGTTAGGGATTGTCCATTAGGCAAAAATCACCCAATCTTCCCACATAATTTTAATAAAGATGTTGCAAATTACGATTCACTGCAGTCTCATGGAATTCCTAATAACGAACGTAATATTGGTTCTTCTTCTTCTGGCAGACAACATTCTCCTGACCGTACTTCTCCTGAGGAGCCGCCTCTTCGTGCCAGGTCTAGGTCTCCTTCTGGCAGGCCTACTTTTGTTGATATACTTGGATATCCACTTGAACAACTTGGATATATTCGGCTCATTCCCCGTACAAATCAGAATCGGCGATTCGAATTTCGAAGATACGTTTTTCCTGCCGATGAATCTATTCAATTGCGATTAACATACAATAGGTATACGCCCGTGCTACCCCAAGAACACATTGTATTATCAACATTCAATGGTGACGTTTTCGCAATATTGGATTATAGTGGGACTCTTCATGGCATATATAAAGGAAATGAAACTCATGCGAGAGTAAAAATAAACATTATAAGCGGCGCAGTTAACAATATGACCCCAGTCGAAGCTAGGGATTGTCCATTAGGCAGAAATCACCTAATCTTCTCACAGACTTTTAGTAGAGTTGTTGCAAATTACGATTCACTACAGTTCCACGGAATTCCTAATAACGAACGTAATATTGGTTCTTCTTCTTCTGGCAGATAACACTCTCCTCCTATTAAAGTACTTGGACATCTTGGATATGTTCGGCTTAGTCCTTGCACAAATCAGAACCTTCGATTCGAATTTCGAAGATAGGTTTTTCCTGCCGATGAATCAGTTAGATTGCGAGAAGCATATAAGAGCTATTGTCCTGTGCCAACCCAAGAACATATTGTATTATTACTTCTCAGCGACAAAATTGATTTGTTTTGCTCCTCTGTCGCCGAATTTACGCGTATTGTGCATAACTGCATCGAACACATAACTCCCAGTTTAAATTCATAAGTATTTGCGTGCTCACATTATATACAATACTTTATGTACACATTGTAGCCCTGTTAATAGTTCTCACTGAACTGTTGGGCTTTCTTTATTCAAATAAATACATAAATCAGCATCCAATGGTGACGTTTTTGCAATACTGGAATATAGTGGGACTCTTCGGGAAATATATAGGATAAATAGAAACAATTCGAGAGCAAAAATAAATATGATAAGCGTCGCAGTTATGAACATGACCCCAGTTGAAATTAGAGCTTGTCCTGTAGGCAAAAATCACCCAATCTTCCCAAATACTTTTACTAAAAGTATATTGCAGAATTGGATTCACTACAAAACATTGTATCATTAATTCAATAAGAAGAGTTAAACTAAAATACAATATTTTGTGTAATCCGAAGTCGGATCAAAATTAAATTAACAAATTAAAATGTTTGAGGTTCTCAAGGCTTCTTTATTTCTCCATTTCGCACATGCTCCATAGGGTAATCCAAATTTATGTCTGTAAATTTCGTGCTTATACCCCTCCTTCCCAAATAATTCAAATCCACAAAAAATGTGTATTAAAACAATGATTTTGGAAGGTTCCGAAAGCCTCATGAAGTTTAAACTCCAAATAGGGTTAATCCGTTTCCTGAATATCAGTGTTGTAGGCGGTTCTAACGACTTTGATGAAACTTAATTAAAATTCAGTCCAAACCGATTTAAATGATTTCTAATAGCGAACGTAATATTGATTCTTTTTCTTCTGGTAGATAACATTCTCCTAATCGTACTTCTCCTTAGGACCCGCCTCTTCGTGTCAGGTCCAGGTCTCCTCCTGGCAAGATTCCTTCTGTTGATCTACTTGGATATGCACTTGGACACATTGCATATATTCGGCTTTTTCGCCAGACAAATCAGAACCTTCGATTTGAATTTCGAAGATACGTTTTTCCAGCCGATAAAAGAATTTAATTGCGAGTAGGAAATGGTAGATTTGTGCTTGTGCCAACCCGAGAACATATTGTATTATCAACAGTCAATTGTGACGTTTTCACAATATTGGAGTATTGTGGGATTCTTGGTGGAATATACAAGACAGATAGAAATCATTCGAAAATGCAAATAAATATGATAAGCAGTGCAGTTGAGAATATGACCGCAGATGAAGTTAGGCATACATCACCAAATCATCCTACCAATGCTCATAGGGTCATCAAAAATTCTTTTCCTCGTCGACAAAAAAAATTTGATGGACACTCTTCAACATTTGGAGATATAAATTTTTTTCGGTTCGGTCAATCAAAAAATATCCGCTTGTGAGGGACAGTTTGGAAGATTTATTTAACCCTTTGCGGCATACATTTTTCAGAGAAACATGTTTTTATGAAAATTGGTATACAGGAGTTTTTGGGGTCGCTGATCAAGAGTCCGTACACAGATTTTGAAAATTCAAAATGGCGGATCCAATATGGCGTCCTAAATTTGAAATATTTCTTGATTTTGTTGAAAATTGGTATAGAGGGGTTTTTGGGTTCGCTGATCAAGAGTCTGTACTCAGATTTTGAAAATTCAAAATGGTGGATCCAATATGGCGTCCAAAATTTGAAATATTTTTTGATTTTGTTGAAAATTGGTATACAGGGGTTTTTGGGTTCGCTGATTAAGAGTCTGTACTCAGATTTTGAAAATTCAAAATGGCGGATCCAATATGGCGTCCAAAATTTGAAATATTTCTTGATTTTGTTGAAAATTGGTATACAGGGGTTTTTGGGGTAGCTGATCAAGAGTCTGTACTCAGATTTTGAAAATTCAAAATGGCGGATCCAATATGGCGTCCAAAATTTGAAATATTTCTTGATCTTGTAATCGGCATTTAAAAATTTTCAAAATCTAAGTTCAGATTCATAATCAGCGACCCCATAAACCCCTTTACACTAATTTTCAACAAAATAACAAAATATATCGGATTTTGGACGCCATCTAGGACCCGCCATTTTGAATTTGCCAAACTTGAGTTCGAATCCGTCATTAGCAAATCTAAAAACCCCCATACATTATTTAACAATACAAATAATACAAAAATATCCATTTTCGGTCGCCATCTTGGATCCGCCATTTTGAATTTTCAAAATCTGAGTACAGATTCTTGATCAGCAACCCGAAAAACTCCTGTATACTATTTTTCACAAAAATCTGGATAAAATTCACGCTAATAATGAATGTTTATCAAATATTGGCTTGTTTTTTGGACTTTGTTTATTTATTATTAAAAAATTAACAATCGATTTGAAAGTATTGTCTACAAATTTTGATACTTGAACTTCCTATGATCATAAAACTACAAAAGATTTCGTTTAAATCGATGAAAAACTATTGTAAAATCGCAAAAAATAGTATGAAAACAGGTTGGAATACGTATTCCCAACATGCCCTTAATTCGATGCGCAGTAGTTTTCTATGGGACCTACGGCTGCGCAGTAGTTTTTTTACCTTCATAGTATACTGCTGGATACATATAATTACTATGATTACTTCCCACATTTATAATAAAAAGGGAAACCAAAAAATAAATATAAATTTTAATTATTTTTTGGTTTTACTTTTTTTCAAAAGAGGCTGTTTTACACATCTCTTTTCTCGATTCGCTTAGACAAATTTTACAACTTTAATGTACGATAATTTTGCATTTTTTACTTTTTCGAAGTAGCCTCAAAAACAAAAAAAACTACTTTTAACATTCACCAATTGCGTCATTAATTGCATAAAATAATAATTTTTCAAGATTTACACTTTACAGGAGAAATTTTTTTTTCAATTAAAATTGTTTAAAAAAAATTTAATTCTTTACATAACTGAAAACTGTCTTCGAACAAAAATATCACTCTTAACATTGATTAACTGCGTCATTAATTCCAGAAAATAATAACGTTTAATGATCTTTTTTTAGGCGGGGGGGGAGGGTGGAGACAATTTTTCAGTCTAATAAAAATTGATTTAAGTAATTAAATCTTGAAATTCATAAACTGTACCATTTATCCCGAAAAATAATAACTTTTCACGCTTTGAAGGGGAAAAAATTGATGGAACAATTGAAAATTTGTTAAAAAATACATGGATACAAGTAATTCTTCTTTCAATTTTGTTCTAAAACTGAGCATTTCTCATTTAGAATCCGATCTTAATTTCAAAAGCCCAGGGGGCGCGCGTTAATGTTTGCCGATGGGGGGGGGGGTTGGCGGGTAGCACCAAAAATCGAAAGCCGATTTTTTGGATCACCCCAAACGATACCTAAGGTGTCTGCTGGTGTCTGTAACTTTTCGTCATTTGAATTTCCGCGCGGAATTTACAAGCAAAATTCGGCTACAACTCACCAGAGTGCGCGGTGTATTCTGGGTACCGCGAAAATTCAAATTGGATAAATGAAAAATTGCCGTTTTTATACAAGTTAATAATAAAAATTTATTGTTTATTTATGAAACAATATTAGAAAGTTAATCATTCAGTTTGAAAAAACTCAATATTTCAGATTCTGAATTTCACAAATATAATGTTATTATCTACTAAATAACTAAAAGAACGTTTCTATGTACGTGTTTTTAAATTTCTTTTCTATTTTTCACACCAAAAACGATCAAATGCTGCTGGTTATAGGAGGACTAAGCAAAAAACTGACCAGTTTTTCAAATATATAAATTTTTTTCAAATTTAATATTTGAGGTACAGTTCAGTTTTTCTTGCGTAGTTCTGAATTTTACAAATATAACATTATTGTCAACGCAAAGAATGTTCCAAAGCACACGTATTAAAATGTATTTGATCTTTTATGACGAAAGCTAAGAAATACCATATTTTCGGGTTAAAAATTGAACTGTTTTGTAGAAAATTCGTCTTTTTGACTTAAAAATTCATCAATTTGGTTAAACTTTTTTTCCTTGACTGAAAAACCTTTTTTGTAAAAATTCAACTACTTGGTTGACACTTAAAATACTTGGTAAAAAATTCATTTTATTGGTTAAAGATTCTTCTCCTTCTTTAAAAATAGAACTATTTTGGTAAAAAATACGTTTTTTTCGGTTGAAAATTAATTTTTTTAACACAAAATTTAACATTTTTATTTTTGGTTGAATCCAACTTTTTTCGTTGAGAATTCATCTTTTTGGTCGAAAATACAACCACAACCCTTATTGTGAAAATTTGTTTTTTTATTCTTGAAAATTAATTAACTGAATATGTAACTATTTCGTTTTTGGTTGAAAAGTTGTCTTTTTTAGTTAAAAATTTAACCTTTTGGTTTAAAATTCATTTCTTAAATTAAAAATTTAACTCTTTTTTGAAAATTTGTTGGTTTTTGGTTAAAAATTAGTTTTTTTTTCCTTGTTGAAAATTAATTTTTCTAGACTCAAAATATAACTATTCCATTTTAGGTTTAGAATGTATCCTTTTCAGTTGAAAATGCATTTATTTAGTTGAAAATTTAAGTATTTTTTTTGGTTAATAAGTAATTTGTTTAGACTGCAAATGTAACTATTCCATTATGGGATAAAAATTTAATTTTTTTCTTTGAAAATGGGTCTCATTTCCAGTAGAAAATTAATTTTCTTGTTCAAAAATTCATCTTTTCAGTTGATGATTAAACTTTTTTTAAATTTGTTGTTTTTTTTGCACAAAAATTTACATTAATATTCCATTTTTGGTTGAGAATTCAATCTTTTTGGTTGAAAATGCATTCATTAAATTTAAAATTGTTTTTTTTAATCGAAAAGTAATTTTTCAGACTGAAAATATAACGATTCGTTACATTTGTAATGAAAAATCAATTTTCTTATTTGACAATTCATTTTTTTTTAAATTGAAAATTTTTGAAAATTCGTTGTTTTTCTTTAGTTGGAAATTAATTTCTTTAGTAGAAAAATGAACATTTTTTTGAAAATTTTTTTTCCTTTGCTTGAAAATTTATTTTTTGTCCATTCAAAATTTCTTTGCTGAGAATTCATTTTTTTTCACTAAAAATATAGCTTATTTCTAGTCGGAAATTAATTTTCTTGTTTGAAAATTTTACTTTTTCGTTGAAAATTGCACTTTCTTTTCAAATTTTTTGTTTTTTGCCTGAAAATTTAAGGATACCATTTTTGATGAAAATTTATATTTGTTAGTTGAAAATTAATTTCTTTACTTCAAAATTAAAATATTTTGTAGAAAATTCGCTTTTCTTTGCCTGAAAATGAATTTTTTTTACTGAAAATGGAACTATTCCATTTTTTTTACTATTGACCTATTCCATTTTTAATTGAAATTTTTTTTTACTGAAAATGTAGCTATTCTATTTCTGGTTGAAAATGTACTTTTTTTAGTTGAAAATTCATGTATTTTGTCAAAAATTCGTTTTATTTCTAATAGACAATTAATTTTCTTGTTTGAAAATTCATGTTTTCAGTTGAAAATGCATTTATTTAGTTGAACATTCTGCTATTTTCTTGAAAATTTTGTTTGTTTGATTCAAATTTTTTTAACTAAAAATTTAACTATTTCATTAATGTAGGTATTTTATTGAAAATGCTACTTTTATTTTGGTTGAATTTTTTTTTATTAAAAATTCAGCTTTTCCACTTTTGGTTAGAAATTTACTTTTTAAAAATTATAAATTCATGTTTTTAGTTGAAAAATGATCTTTTCTAGTTAAAAATGCATTTATTTAGATGAAAATTCTGCTATTTTCTTGAAAATTATTATTTTTTATTTTTTATTTTTTTAACTGATACTTTAACTATTCCATTAATTTAAGTATTTTATTGAAAATTCTTCTTCTTTTTTGTTGCAATTTTTTTTGCACTAAAAATTTAGCTATTCCCTTTTTGGCAGGAAAAGTACCTTTTTAAATTGAAAATTCATGTTTTTAGTTGAAAATTTATCTTTTCTAGTTGAAAATGCATTTATTTAGGCGACAATTCTGCTATTTTAATGAAAATTCGTTTTTCTTTTGTTGAAAATTTTTTTTAATTAAAAATTTAACTATTCCACGAATTGAAGTAGTTTGTTGAAAATTCTTCTGTTTGGAAATTTATTTTTTTCTTACTCAAAACGTAGCTATTCCATTTTTGGTTAGAAACGTAGTTTTTTAAATTGAAAATGGTTTTTCTGTTGAAAATTCGTCTTTCTAGTAGAAAATTAATTTTCTTGTTTTTAGTCGAATATTCAACTATTCAGTATAAAAAATAGAAAAAGTTATGAAAACACTTTCAAAATTTCTTTCAGTACAGACAATAATCTTATATTTATGAAATTCAGAACGACGCAAGAAAAAGTGACCAGTATTTAAAATATTAAATTTTCTATTCTCAAAATAATATACTTACTATTTTACTTTCTTCTATTATTAAACTATGAACTTTTATTATCAATTTATAGAAAAAAAAAGGAATTGTTCATTTATGGAATTTGAATTTTCGCGGAATTTTGAAGAGAGCAGCTGGCGCCGCCTAGCGTCTATTGAAGCTACCATTTTTCACTTTTCACATCGAGTTATCTATCTAGACTTGAAATATTTCATGGTCACTGACTCACTGATTTCCGCTCTCCGCTGATCGGGAAAAAGATGGCTGACCCACAAAACATTGGGGTTTTATTGAACATTGGAAAATCGAAGTTATCATCGTAGTCGACCAACGACGTTCCATTTTCTTTAGTATTTCGATAGTGGCACGACTCCCACAAACATTGAGTGATTGAGTTACGTTAATTGTGCTTCGAAAGAGGCAAAAATCTCTGGTGAAAATTCGAGTTTCTACGTGTTGATTCGTGCATTCCTCAGGAAAATAATGGCTTCGTAGTGAATGTGATTACGAAGGCAGAGGACTACGACCTTCGTATCGAGTGCACATACGAATTTCCAGGGTGCGTCACACAGTGCTGAAAAAAGAGAGGAAATCGAAAAGTTTTAAGTGCTTCAAGACAGCATAATCATTTGGTTGAAAATCGTGTGTTAAAAATGACGATTCTTTCGAAGAAGAAAACTAGTGGGACAAAGGACAGACGTGAGGGAGGTAATGGGTCCGAGGTCGATGTTCATGGTGTACAAAGCGAACATGGGTCAGGTTCCATTGCTTTACCTAATAGTCCCTATCAGGTAAGAAAACAATTAATCGATTTTCTCATTTCTACTCGTCTCTCCTGTGCTCCAGATACGGTTTCAATAAAGAAAAAAAGAAAGTAGAAATGTGTTTCAAGAAAAAAGTCACAGAAGAGCCTAAAATTATCAACATTTCGGGCTGCACACTTTTTTCTAATAATATTTATCAGGATTACAGGCCTCGGACTCACCACACTATTGACACTTTTTGAAACTTTTGAGCGATGGCACTATTTTAGTAGTATTTAGAAAAACATGATACTAAAGACACTATTTTCTCTCAATTGTGCACTAATGTCACTATTTCTTTACTTTTTTTTGAAAACTTTTTTTTTTTTTTTGAGATTTTTAAAAATAAATTAACAAAGTAGTTCAACTTTCAACCAAGTGGTTGAATTTTCAACGAAAAGTATTAATTCTCAACAAAAAATGTAATAGTTGATACATTATGCCAGGATTTTTATTATAAATCAAAAACGGTTGAATTTAATCAAAGAGGACGAATTTCCAACAAAATAGTTGAATCCTCAACCAAAACAGATTAATTTTCAACCAAAGAGTTGTATTTTTAACCAAAAGAACGAGCTTTCTACAGTATAGTTTAATTTTTAACCAAGTAGTAAAGTTTTGTATAAAAAGATGAATTTTCAACTCAAAAGATTAATTCTCAAGAAAATACATCCATTTTGAACCAGAGTTGAATTTTCAACCAAGAAGATTAATTTTCTACCAACAGAGACGAATTTTCAACAAATTACATCAATTTTCAACCCAATATTTTTATTTGATTAATTTTTAGTTTATACTTTTTCGTTTCTAAAAAGTTTTAACTAAATAGTTGAATTTTGTAACTAAAAAGAGATCAGTTTAAGAAAAAAATGGAGTAGTTAAGTTAATTTTAAGCTAACCAGTTGAACTTTAAACAAAATAGTTCAGTTTTCAATTATAAAAATTAATTTTTAACAACAAGATACGAATTTTCAACAAATTATGAATTTTTAACTCAAAATTTAGTTGTTGAATTTTCAACTCAAAATTTAGTTGTTGATTTTTCAACAAAAGAGGATTTTAATTTATAAAAAAAAACCGAACCATTATTAACAAAAAAAATGGTTTTCTATCATTAAAGAGACGAATTTTCTACAAAAAAGTTTAATTTTCAACTATAGAGTATGAATTTTTAACAGAAAAGTTCATTTTTAACTAATCAATTAAACTTCCAACAATATAGTTAATTTTTCAATTTAAAAAATTAATTTTTCCCAAAAAAAAATTCATTTATGAATCTGCATAAAAAAAAGAACTTTTAAGAAAATAGTTCAGCTTTCAACCAAGGATTTGAATTTTCAAGAAAAAAATGTAATAGTTGATGTTAAAAAAACAAGATTTTATTTTACAATAAAAAAAAGTTGGATTTAACGAATAAAAACGATTTTTAACAAAATACTTGAATCCTCAACTAGAACAGATTAATTTTCAACCAAACAGTTGCGTTTTTTAAAAAAAACATTGATTTTCTACCAAACAAGGCTAATTTTACATAAAATACAAAAATATTCATCCAAATAGTTAAATTTTCTTCCAAATTGTTGAATGTTCAAGCCGAAAATAGAAATTTTCTATAAATCAGTTGATTTTTCAACAAAACAGTTAATTTTTAACGAAAAAAGATTAATTTTCAACCAGGCAGTTGCATTTTCAACCAAAAAGATGAGCTTTGTACAATAAAGTTGGATTTTCAACCAAATAGTTAAATTTTTAACGAAAAAAATTAATTTTCAACACACAAGATTAATTTTCTACCAGAAAAGATGAATTCTCAGGAAAGTACATAATTTTTGAACCAGAGTTGAATTTTAAACAAAGAAGATTAATTTTCTACCAAAAAAGACGAATTTTCAGCAAATTACATCAATTTTCAACCCAATATTTTTATTTGATTAATTTTTAGTTTATATTTTTTCGTTTCTAAAAAGTTTTAATTAAGTAGTTGAATTTTTTTAACTAAAAAGAGATCAGTTGGAGACAAAAATGGAGTAGTTCAGTTAATTTTAAGCTAATCAGTTGAACTTTAAACAAAGTAGTTCAGTTTTCAGTTATAAAAATTAATTTTTAACAACAAGATACGAATTTTGAACAAATTATGAATTTTCAACTCAAAATTTAGTTGTTAATTTTTCAACAAAAGAGGATTTTAATTTATAAAAAAAAACAGTTGGTTTTATTCGACAATAATGAATTTTCAACGAAATCATTAAATCCTCAACTAAAACACATTAATTTTCAACAAACCGAACCATTTTTAACCAAAAAAATTGATTTTCTATCATTAAAAAGACAAATTTTCTACAAAAAAGTTTAATTTTCAACTATAGAATATGAATTTTTAACACAAAAGTTCATTTTTAACCAATCAGTTGAACTTCTAACAATATAGTTCATTTTTCAATTTAAAAAATTAATTTTCCCCCAAAAAAAATTCATTTATGAATCTGCATCCAAAAAAATGAACTTTTAAGAAAATAGTTCAGCTTTCAACCAAGGAGTTGAATTTTCAAGAAAAAATTTAACAGTGGATGTTTCAACAAAAAAAGATTTTATTTTACCATAAAAAACAGTTGGATTTAACGAATAAAAACGAAATTTTAACAAAATACTTGAATCCTCAACTAGAACAGATTAATTTTCAACCAAACAGTTGCGTTTTTTAAAAAAAACATTGATTTTCTACCAAACAACGCTAATTTTACATAAAATACAAAAGTATTCATCCAAATACTTAAATTTTCTTCCAAATTGTTGAATGTTCAAGCCGAAAATACAAATTTTCTATAAATCAGTTGATTCTTCAACAAAACAGTTCATTTTTAACAAAAAAAGATTAATTTTCAAGAATATACGTAAATTTTCTACAAAAAGAAACGAATTTAAAACAAATTATATCAATTTTCAACTCAATAGTTTGAACCGTAGATGTGATGTTAGTGCAAATTTTATTTGATTAATTTTTAGTTTCTAAACAGTTTTCACTGAATAGTTAAATTTTTAAACTGAAAAAGATCGGTTTTTAACCAAACATAGACTAGTTAAATTTCCATTAGAGAGAATTAATTTTCAATTCAAAAAAAGCGAAAATTGAAAAAAAAACAGTTTAATTTTCAACCAAATAGTTAAATTTTTTACCAAAGTGTTGAATTTTCAAACCAAAAAGACGAATTTTCTACAACCTGGTTAAATTTTCAACTGGAGAATATGAATTTTCAACTAATAGTTAAATTTTCAGTTAAAAATTTAATTTTTTTTTTTTAATATGTAGTTGATATTTCAAGAAAAGAAGATTTTAATTTAAAAAAAGAAACAGTTGGTTATAATCAACAAAAATGAATTTTCAACAAAATAGTCGAATCCTAAACTAAAACAGAGGAATTTTAAATGAAACTGTTGCATTTTTAAACAAAAAAATTGTTGAATTTTCGAGCCGAAAATAGGAATTTTTTAGAAAACAGTTGAATTTTCAACAAAAAAGTTAATTTTGAACCAAAAAAGATTTATTTTCAAGCAGGCAGTTGCATTTTTAACCAAAAAAGGTGAAATTTCTACAGAAAGAGATGATTTTTCAAACAAAAAACATGAATTTTCCAGAAAACAGTTGAATTTTTAATCAAAATTTGTTAACCAAAAATTTATGAATAAATTGTTTTTAATACTTTAAAAATATTAGTTTAGAAAACTGGAAATTTTGCTTAAAAAATGAAGTTAATTTTCCATTGCACACATTTTGATTTCGGACTATACTATGTTAAATTCTGACTGCACATAAGTTTAATACTTGAAACATTTTATAACACTATTTTTTCAAATTTGTGACACTATTTGCACTATTTTTAATTTCTGAAGTGAGTCCGAGGAGTAAGAAATTTAGGAAAACTTTCAAAAACAAAGATTTTATCAACAAAATTTTGTATATTGAAGATGAGAATGTAGAATATACTACAAAAATACAGTGAAAATTAGGTTCCATTATTTTAAATTGTTTACATTGATAAAGCGGTGAAAATTTTTATTTTTGAAGAATTTTTTAAGAATGTGGTTTTTTTAACTTGACATTTTTTTTCTTAAATTAGGTTCGAGGGGCTAATGGGTTTGCCGTCGATCTTCACGCGGTGCAGAGTGAACATGGCTCTGGCCCAATTGTTCTCACCAGCACTTCTTATGAGGTGAGAAATCAATATAAATACAAATTTTGAAGATAAAAATTGGACAACAACAATGCTTTTTCATTTCGTGAAGTAAATTTATAGTGTATATCAGGGTAGCTGCAGGTCAGGGAAAACCTGGAAATCAGGGTCGCTTTAGTCACTTTTTAATAATGAAAATATCACTTTAGTCACTTTTCTTTCAATAAATTAACCGATCGATCAATTATTTGGAAATATTTTAAAGAGTGTAGGTTATTTCAAAGATTTTAGAGTATTAAAAAAAAACAAGGAATTTTCAAGAGCCTTAAAAAGTTTCAAGGGATTTTCAAATACTTAAAAGGATTTGAAATATTTTAGGGTATTTTAAAAGATTCGAAGGAATGTTAAATAGATTTCAATAATTTGAAGGTATTCGGAACGACTTTGAAGATTTTAAAGCATTTTTAAAATATCCGAGACATTTTCAAGAGCTTTAAAAAGGTTCAAGATATTTCGGAAGATTTCATAGGATTTGAAATATTTTAGGGTATTTACAATTTTTGAAGAGCTATCAAAAGATTTCACAAAAGTTTCAAAGATTTCATAAAAAATTCATCAAGATTTCAAAAAAATACGAGAATTTCAAAGATTTCAACAAGGGTACAGTACACCAGATTTCAATTATTTCAAAATATTTCAAAGATTTTAAACGATTAAAAATTTTTTGAGAATATTTCAAAAGATTTAACAAAGGTTTCAAATATTCGAGTGATTTCAAACGATTACAAAAGATTTCACAAATATTTCAAAGAATTCATAATGATTTCAATATATTTCAAGAATTTCAAAGATTTCAAGATTTAAGCATACATTTCAAATATTTTAAACGATATCAAAAATTTTAGAAGATTTCAAAATATTTAACAAAGATTTCAAATATTCCAGTGATTTTAAACGATTACAAAAAATTTCAGAAATATTTCAAATATTCCAGTGATTTCAAACGAATACAAAATATTTCAGAAAGACTTCATAAATGTTTCAAAGAATTCAGAAGGATTTCAAAAGATTAAACAAATTTCATAGATTTCAAAAAGGGTGCAGTATACCTGATTTAAAAACATTTCAATGATTTTAAACGATTTCAAAAGGTTTCAACCAAATTCAGAAGGTTTCAAAAGACTTGAATGATTTCAAACGAATAAAAAAGTTTTCACAAACAAAGATTACAGAAAGATTTCACAAAGATTTCATAAAGATTTCAAAAAATTTCACAAGGATTTCAACAAGTACACTATATTTCAAAGACTTAAAAACATTTCGAAGATTTTAAACGATATCAAAATTTTTTAGAAGATTTCAAAAGATTTAACAAATATTTTAAACGATTACAAAAAATTCCAGAAAAAGTTCACAAATATTCCTGTGGTTTCAAAGGAATACAAAGTATTTCAGAAAGACTTCACAAATGTTTCAAAGAATTCATAAGGATTTCAAAAGATTTCAAGAATTTCAAAGATTTCAAAAAGGGTATAGTACACCAAATTTCAAAGATTTCAAATATTTTAAGGGATTTCAAAAGGTTTCAACGCATTTGAGAAGATTTCAATGATTTCAAACGAACACAAAAGATTTCGCAAACAAAGATTAAAGAGAGATTTCACAAATATTTCAAAGAATTCATAAGGCTTTCAATAGATTTCAAGAATTTCAAAGATTTTAAGAAGGGTACAGTACACCAGTTTTATATATTTCAAAACATTTCAAATATTTTAAACGATATCAAAATTGTTAGAAGATTTCTAAATATTTAACAAAGCTTTCAAATATTCCAGTGATTTTAAACGATTACAAAACATTTCAGAAATATTTCAAATATTCCAGTGATTTCAAACGAATAAAAAAGACTTCAGAAAGATTTCAAAAACATTTCAAAGAATTCATAAGGATTAAAAATTTTTTAAAGATTTCAAAAAGGGTGCAGTATACCGGATTTTAAATATTTCCAAAAATTTCAATGATTTTAAACGATTTCAAAAAGTTTCAACCAAATTCAGAAGGTTTCAAAAGACTTTAATGATTTCAAACGAATAAAAAAGTTTTCAAAAACAAAGATTACAGAAAGATTTCACAAATATTTCTAAGATTTCATAAAGATTTCACAAAATTTCACAAAGATTTCAACAAGTACACTAGATTTCAAAGATTTGGAAACATTTCAAAGATTTTAAACGATATAAAATTTTTTTAGAAGATTTCAAAAGATTTTAAAAGATTACAATAAATTTCAGAAAGAGTTCACAAATGTTTCAAAGAATTCATAAGAATTCCAAAAGATTTCAAGGATTTCAAAAAGGATACAGTACACCAAATTTCAAAGATTTTAAGTGATTTTAAAAGGTTGCAACACATTTGAGCAGATTTCGAAAGATTTCAATGATCTCAAACGAACACAAAAGATTTCGCAAACAAATATTAAAGAAATATTTCACAAATATTTCAAAGATTTCATTAAGATGTCAAAAGATTTCAATAAATTACACAAAAATATCAAGGATTTTAAAGATTTTACAACAGCTTTACAAAATTCCAAAATATTTCTCAAAGATTTCATCGAAATTTCAAGCTTTCGTTAGGTTTGTAATATTTCTCTCTTCATAAAAGTTTTTAAATACAATAAAATAATAAGACGCTTCTATTTTCAAAGAAAAAGCTCTTGAATAAAACTATTTGCCCCTTTTTTCAGCACCACAGTATCAATCAATTTCCACCTAAGAATTTGTTTATTTATGATTCGGCTTTCTTTAGACATTTTTGGCCAATAAGAAATGAAATGGCTCATTTTTTACATTTATAACAAACGTTTATTTCATTATTTGATATAAAAAATGTAGACCTGGAAAAACTTGATTTCTTGACCTGGAAAACATGGAAAAGACCTTGAGTTTTGTTCCTAAGAGTCGCTGGACATCCTGATAGATTTCAACAATTTGAAGTGATTCCGACGATTTTAGGGTATTTTTAAAAATTCCAAGGATTTTTCAAGAGTTTAAAAAAGTTCTAAGGGATATCAAAGGATTTCAAATGTTTTAAGGTCTTTTCTCAATTCCAACGAATTTTTAATTGATATCAATCATTTTAAAGGATTTCAACCATTTATAGGGATTTCAATATGTTTGATATATTTGAAGGTATTTTAAAAGGTTCCAAGGCATTTTCGAGAGATATAAAAAATTTGCAGGGATTTCCAAGAATTTTAATGATTTTAAGAGATTTATACAAATTCGCATACGGTTGTAAAAAAGTTCATTGTATTTAGTAAGATATGAAACGATTTCACATGACCTATAAGGTTTTAAAATATTTAAAAATATTCCAAGGGATTTTATAAGATTTCCGAGGATTTAAATTTTTTTAAGGGATTTAAAAAGATTTCAAGGAATTTTTAATTGATTTTAATCATTCAAAGGGATTATAAAGAATTTGAAATGTTTTAGGGTATTTTAAGTAGATTTCAATAATTTGAAGTGATTCCAAAAGATGTTAAAAGATTTTAGGGTACTTTTTAACATTCCAAGGAATTTTCAAGGGCTTTAAAAAGTTTCAAGGAATTTCAAAGGATTTGAAATATTTTAAGGTTTTTTTAAACTCCAAGGAGTTTTCAAGAGCTTTACAAAATTTCAAAAAGTTTCAAAAGTTTTTAAAGAAGTTGCAACCTTTTAGAGTATTTTAAAAGATTCCAAGGAATTATTCAACTTTTAAAGTTAAATGAAAAGATCGCTTTATTCACTTTTTTTTTTAATAACAAGGAAATTTTTCAACTCGAAAATAACAAAGTTATAATAAATCACTATTGTATTCAGGTCTATACCTATTTCTTAATTTTCCTGAATTCGTTTGAAGTATTTTAGGGCATTTTAAAAGATGCCAAGATATTTTAAACAGATTTCAATAAGTTAAAGGTATTTCAAATGATTTGAGAGTTGAGGGTATTTTAAATATTTTAGGGTATTTTAAAACATTAAAGAAATTTTCAAGAACTTAAAAATATTTCAAGGGATTTCAAATAATTTCAAGTGCTTTCGAAAGATTTAAAAAGATTTACAATATTTTAGGAATTCAAAAAAAGTGTAACGATTTTATAGGACTTTTGTATATGATTTATTTTATAGGTTTCAGAATAATTTTAAAGATTCCAAGGGATTTTAAGGTGTTTTAAAAGATCTCAAGGTATTTTGATAAATTTTCCATGTTATCAGGAAATATCAGATTTTATGTAACTTCGTAGGATTTTATAATATTTTGTTCGTAAAGAATTTTTTCAAATTTTACAGAATTTTAAAGATTTTAGGATATTTTTAATATATTTCAATAATTTGAAGTGATTTCAAAGAATTTTACAGATTTAAGGTTATTTTTAAAAATTCCAAGGGATTTCAAAGGATTTTAAAGATTGTAGGATATTTTGAAGGATTCCAAGTCATTTTCAATTGATTTCAATTATTTGAAGAGCTTTCAAAGAATTT
>CAKNYM010050429.1:133440-154434 GCA_932195095.1 Andricus curvator
ATTCCAAGGAATTTTCAAGAATTTAAAAAAATGCTAAGGGATTTGAACATTTTTAAGGTATTAAAAGATTTTAAGGAATTTTCAATTGATTTTAGCAATTTAATGGAATTGCAAAGGATTTGATTTATTTTAGGTTTCTTTAAATATTTCAAAGCATTTTTCAATAGTTTTTAAAACTGATTTCAAAGGATTTGAAATATTTTAGGGAATTTCAAAAAGATTCTGTAGAATTTTATATTTATTTCAATGATTTGAAGGGATGTCAATTAATTTTAAATATTTTCGGGTATTTTAAAAGATTCTAAGATTTAACAAATTTCGTTGGGTTGTAAATAATTTCCTAGAACTTCGGAAGATTTGGAACGATTTTACAGAACATATAAGGTTTTAAGATATTTTAAAAGATTTCTATGGATTTTATAAGATTTTAATAATTTTAAGGGATTTTAAAGGCTTTCAAGATATTTTTATAAATTTTCCATGATTTTAGGAAATATCAAATTTAATTGCATTTCGCGGGATTTTATAATATTTTAATGGGTTTCAAAGAATTGATTCACAAGGAATGAGGCATTTGGTAGGGTTTCAAAGATGTTATAAGATTTTAAGATATTTTTTTCAATTCATTTGTAACCATTTGGAATTCACCCTGAAGTTTTATTAATTTTCCCTAAATTCTTTGGAATTCTCTTAATTTTTTTTAATTTACTTGAATTTTTTTTAATTCATTAAATTCTGCTCAATTTAATGATTTTTTTCAGTTTTAAATTCACCGTGAAGTTTTTAAAACTCACCAGGAGTTCTTAGGAATTTCATCATATTCTTTTGAATTCTCTTGAATTTTTCTAGGCTCATTTCAAGCTTATTAAATTCAATGATTTTTTACATATTTATTTAATTGTTATATAATTGTTACTGTATATATAATTGTTATATTGTTATCTATTTTTAATTGTACTTAATTTTTTTAATTCACCTTGAATTTTAATGAATTTCATCGAATTATTCTCATTTTCCTTAAGTTCCTCCGAATTTACTCTAGTTTTACTGAAGTTAATGTAATTTTTCGTATTTTGTTCAATTCATTTGAATTCTTTTGACTTGTTTTGAAGTCTTATGAATCGTATTCTTTTTAATTCAAAAAAACATTAGGGCTGTGGCAGCCCTGAGAATTAAATAAAAAATTTAATAATTTAAATATAAGATTATTGTATTTCATTTATAAAAGTTAATATATTAAAAATTTTACAATATTAGAAATACAATAATAATTTAATTTACAATATTAGAATTTCGGTCCTTAAATATAAATGGTCAAGGAAAATTAAGAATTAGTGAGAGAATTTTAAAAATGAAGTTTAGTGGCTACCCTAAACATTTTTAAAGATAAAAATTGGGCATTTAAGGTATTACTAATTGATTGAGATTATATTCTGGAGTCGAAGGTTTAAGTTCAGTTTCTATTTTTTTTCAATTGCCGGTGTAAATAATCTATCAAACGACAGAATTACAAATGAAAACTAAATTATGAATTTACCTTATCGCAGGAAGATTAGACTGACTAAAATAACAAGAGGTATACTACAAAAAATGCATAAATCCAAATTTAAAAAAAGCCCTCAGTTTTTACAGCGAAATAATTTCTGCGATTAATCTTTGTACTAGAGTCGCATATAATATTCCCCGATTTGCTAGCTCGGGAAATGTTGGCTTGGTGTGCATTATTTTCTATAAATAACCGTGGTTTCAACATTTCTTAAAATCCTGATTGCATTCATTCAAAGTCCCTGAGCAGAACATTCCAGGGTATTATTTAGAGCTTAGCAATTATTAGTAGAGCACTGATTACTAATAATTTATTGTAAAAAATATTGAGTTAATTTAGTATCTACTTAAAACTATTTTCACAGAAAAAGATGTGTTTCAAGTTATTAATTTCGAATTGCAGGGAACTGATCGACGAGAGGAAAAACACTTTGAAGATGGAGGAGGTCCCAGTCATGGAAAACGCCATCGTCAACGAGCTAGTCCACATAGGTATTTAATTTAAATTTATAAAAATTTATAAGGGGAGAGCTACGATAACGGATCATCGATCTTGATGGGGTTCAAAAAGGTTGAATTTTATCAGGAAACCCCTGACAAGGGAATTTTAGATAAACTGATGTTAAAGTTAATTTGATTATTTTGTTGGCAATTCAACAATTTGGTTCAAAAAGTCATTCTTTTGATTGAAAATTCGTATTTTTTTAAAATTTGTTTTATTTGATTGAAAATTCATTTTTTTAACTGATAATTTAACTTCAATTTTGGAAAAAACTCATTTCTTTGGTTGAATATTCGTTTCTTTTTTGGCTGAAAAATTATTTTCCTAACTGAAAATGTACCTATTCTGTTTTTGGTGAAAATTTGATCTCTTTTAGTTGAAAATTTGTCTTTTTTGGTAGAAAGTTCATCTTTTAAATTAAAAATGCAACTATTTGGTTAAAAATTCATTTTTGTTGTGGAAAATTCAACTATTTCGTTGAAAATTTATTTTATTTTGTTGAAAATTCATTTTTTTTCACTCAAAAATGAACTGTTCAATTTTTGGATACAAATTCATTTCTTTGGTTGAATTTTTTTTGTTGGTAATTTATTTTTCTAAATGAAAATTTACCCATTCTATTTTTTGTTGAAAATTTTTTTTTTTTTAGTTGAATATTCATGTATTTTGTTGAAAATTTGTCTTTTTTGGTAGAAAATTCATCTTTTGGGTTAAAAATTCAACAATTTGGATAAAAATTAATTTTTTATCTTTGAATATTCATCGTTTCAATTTAAACTTAATTTTTTGGTTGAAAATTTAACTCTTTTAGTAGAAAATTCATCTTTTGGTTTGAAAATTCAACTATTTAGTTAAAAATTCATCTTTTCAGTTAAAAATTAATTTTTTGGTTGAAATTTTTACTTTTTTGGTTAAAAAATTTGTTTTTTTGGGTTGAAAATTCATCTATTATGGCAGAAATTGCGTCTTTTTTTGTTAACCCTTAAAGTTATCCCTGGGGTCTTTTAGACCCCGCCTTGTTTAATCGTGAATCATTTTTTCCATTTTTTGTTTAGTTTTTATTTTTTTTTTATATGTTAAAATTAAATATATATATTAACTAGTTTTATCTTATAAAGGATATAAAAAATTATATCCAAACAAATTTTTGTGCAAAAATATTATCACAGAGAGGGGATAACTTTAAGGGTTAAAATCACAACTGTTTGATTGAAAATTAATCTTCTTTGGTTGCAGTTTCAACTGTTTTTTGAAAATTCGTATTTTTTGGTTAATTCAACTGGTTTTGGTTTAAAAAGAAATTATTTTTCAGTTAAAATATCAACTGTTACATTTTTTGTTGGGAATTCATCTTTTTTGGTTGAAAATTCAACAACTTAGTTAAAAGTGGAACAATTTTGTTAAAAATTTATTTTTTTGGTTGATTCATCATTTTAGTTGAAACCCCTTTTTCTTAAAATTAAACTATTATGTTGAAAGTTACTTTTCTTGTTTGAAAACTTATTTTTTTAACTGAAAATTGAACTGTTCCATGTTGGTTGAAAATTCTTGGGTTTGGTTAAAAGTTGAACTATTTCGTTGAAAATTCTTTTTTGGTAGAAAATTAATTGTATTAGTTAAAACATCTTTTTGGTTAAAAATTCATTTCTTTGATTAAAAATTGAACTACTTCGTTGAAAATTCGCTTTTTTGTTGTTGAAAATCCAACTATTTTGTTATCGATTCATCTTTTTTTTTTGTCAAAATTGAACTACTTAGTTGAAATTTAAACTACTTTGATAAAAATTCATTTTTTTGTTGGTTGAAGTTTCATTCCTTTGGTTGCAAATTACCTATTTACTTGAAAATTCGTTTCATTGTTGGTTGAAAATTAATTTCTTTAACTGAAAATGGAACTATTTAATTTTTAATGAAAAATTGATCTTTTTTTGAAAATTTGACTATTTCGTTGAAAATTTATTTTACTTGTTTGAAAATTCATTTTTACTGGAAATTTAACTGTTTAATTTTTGGTTAAAAATTCATTTCTTTGGTTGAATTTTCTTTTCTTTTTTGTTAAAAATTTATTTTTCTAACTGAAAATTTACTCATTCTATTTTTGGTTAAAAATTTATCCTTTTCAGTTAAAAGTTCATGTATTTTGTTGAAAATTTATCTTTTTGGTAGAAAATTAATTTTTTTGGGTTGAAAATTCAACTACTGGGTTACCATTTTAGTTAAAAAGTAATTTTTTTAGCTGAAAATTTAACTATTCCATTTTTTGTAGATGATTTATCTTTTTTTAATAGAAATTTAATCTTCATGGATGAAAATTCATCTGTTTGGTTAAGAATTTAACTGCTTCGTTAAAAATTTATTTTATTTGATTAAAAATTCATTTTTTACCGAAAATTTAACGGTTCAATTTTTTGTTGAAAATTCGTCTTTTTTGGTAGAAAATTCATATTTTGGGTTGAAAATTTAACTACTAGATTAAAAATTGATTTTTGTTGTAAAATATTCATCATTTTAGTTGAAAATTCTGAAAAAGTAGTTTTTCTATGGTTTTAAGTATCAAAATAATATAACTGAGGATGCAGTTTCAAATAAAAAACATTATTTTTAAAGAAAAGATTTAAAAACTTATAAAAAAATTATTTCAGCAATATTTTTTGCAATTGAATTTTTTCTTACTAACCCTTCTCACCAATTTTTGAAAAATGCTCGAATTTAATTAAATGGTGGCTTATTTTTTTGGGTAAAATATTCGCTACAACTCGACTGTTTCCAATTTTGACAGTAAATTTTTATGGCTGAAATCATTAACACACTTTTTTTAAAAAAGAAAGCATTTTATACACAAATAACTTATTTTAAGATTACTGATTTATTTTCAAAATTGGAAAGTGTAGAGTCGTAGGGAATGTTATCCCCGAAAAAATAAGCCATGGTTTATTAAAATTCAACTATTTTTAAAAAATTGGTAAAAAAAAGGACAATAAGAAGAAAATTCAATTTTATAAAATATTGTTAAAATAATTATTTTCCGTAGTTTTTAAACTATTTTCATCCAAATTCCGTTTTTTTCTGTTATAAGACATAGTAGTAATCCTAAATTGTTTATTTATTTTCAGTGCTTGTATTAGTCGAAGTTCGAGAACCAAACGCGAGAGGGAAAGAGACAGAGGACGTGAGAGAGAAAGGGAGAGAGAACGAGAAAGGCAGGCAACGCCACCTACCGCATCGAGCAGTGGTCTGCAGGGTAATTAAACAAAAATATAAATATAAATAATCAGTAATCAAAAACTTTTTCGACTTTTTGAAAAAAAAATGCATCTAATCGACATTTTTCCGTTTTTCTCAGAAGTTCGTTATACTTAATTTCAATTTGAATCACAATGAAACTTTTTAAATTGAAATTCAAATCTGGAAAAAATTGCACTATTTTAATTGAGAACATCAAAAATTGAATCATTTTTCTTTAAAGCTATATTTTGAGAAAGTTTTAAATTAATAGTTTGAAATTGAATAATTATAAAGTTCAATTACAGTCTTCACACTCTCTACACTCTTTTCCCTATTCCTCTTTTTCCCCTTTTTTTAAAAAAATCCTCTTTTTTCCTCTGTTTTCAAGAAACTTTCCCTTTACTCGTTTTTTCTCTTAAATTCGAACTGAATTTATAGATTCCAATAAGAAAATCAAACTATTTTTGGTTAAAAGTTCATTTTTCTTGCTTAAAAATTCGACTATTTTTGGTTGAACGTTAATTCTTTTTTATTGGAAAAGTTACTATTATATTTTTGGTTCAGAATTCATCTCTTTTGGTCGAATTCTCAACTATTTTGTTGAACATTTGCCTTTCTAGATAGAAAATTCATCCTTTTGGATTAAAAATTCTGCTTTTATGGTAGAAAAGTCATATTTTTTGGTTAAAAAAATCATTCTTCGTGGTATAAATGACCTTTTTTGTGGGAATTTTCAATTTCTTCTAAAAAATTCCCTTTTTTGTATGAAAATTCAACTATTTGGTTAAAAATTCATCTATTTTGTTGAAAATTTGTCTCGTTTGGTTGAATTTCCGACTATTGGGTTCAAAATGCAACTTTTTGGTTAAAAATGATTTTGTTGTTGTTGAAAATTCACCTGTTTAGTTAAAAATTCATATTTCTTGGCGGAAAACGATCTATTTGTTGAAAACTCAACTTCTCAAGCTGATAACTTTGTCTTTAAAAAAGTCGTTTTCTCGGCTTGGAAATTCAACTATTTGGTGGAAAATACAACTCTCTTTGGTTGAGGTTTTATCTCTTTTATTTAAAATTTCGACCATTTGGTTGAAAGTTCAATTATTTTGTTTAAAATTCATCTTTTTTGGTAAAAAATGCAACTATTTTGCTGAACATTCATCTTTTTGTATAGAAAATCAGTACTTTTGGATTGAAAATTCGTCTTTTGGTAGAAAAGTCATATTTTTGGTTTGAAAATTCAACTATTTGGATGAAAGTGCAACAGTTTTTGCTTGAAGATTAATCTTTGTTGTTTAAAACTTCGATACTTTGGTTGAAGATTCATCTTCGTAGGTAAAAAATTCAACTTTTTTGTTGAAAATTCGTCTCCTTTGTTTGAAAGTTGAACTATTTGGTTGTAAATTTATCATCTTTCTTGGTTAAAAATTAACTTTTTTAATGAAAATTCATCTTTTCTGGATTAAAAGTCAAACGTTTTTTTAAACATTCGAATTTTTAGGTAGAAAACGCAATTCTTGTGGAAAATTACACTATTTTGTTGAAAATGCAATATATTTCGAATTGAAGTCTTAGTAATATGCATTAATGTTATTTGAAAGAAATTATTTCCCTATTCCCTTATTTTCTTCGATATTAATTTATTTGAAACTGAAAGTGTAATTATTCCAGTTGAACTTTCCATAATTTTAGTTAAAACTTCATCTCTTTGGTTGAACATTAATTTTTTAAACTAAAAATATAAGTATTCAATTTTTAGTTGAAAATTCGTCATGCTTGGTAAAAATTAATCTTCTTGGTTTTAAATTTATCTTTTTGGTTGAAAATTCAATTATTCTATTGAAGATTCATCGTTTTAGTTGAAAATTATTCTTGTTGGTTGAAAATTCAACTATTCCAATTGAATATTTAACTATTCAATTTTTTGTTGAAGATTTATCTTTTTTAAATGAAAATTAATCCATTTTGTTGAAAATTCACCTTTTTTAGCAGAAAAGAATCTTCTTGGTTGAAAGTTCATCTTTTTGGTTGAAAATTCAACTATTTTGTTAAAAGTTGACTTTTTTAATCGAAAATTCAACTATTTCATTGAAAATTCATATATTTTGTTGACAAATTGTCTTTTTTTGGTAGAAAATTAATCTTCTTGTTTAAAAAGTAATCTTTTGGTTAAAATTTCAAGTATTCCAGTTGAATATTCACCATTTTAGTTAAAGTTTCAACTTTATGGTTGAAAATTGATCTTTTTTAGTTGAAAATTCAACTATTTGGGTGTAAAATCTGGTATTTTGTTAAAAATCGGCTTTTTTGGCAGAAAATTTATCTTTTTGTTTGAAAATTCAAGAATTCCAGTTAAATATCCGTTTAGTTGAAAATTCTACTGTTTTTGACAAAAAATTAGTATTTTTTGGTTGAAATATTACCTACTACATTTTTCGTTCAGAATTCATCGTTTTCTAAATGAAAATTAAACTACTTGGTTGAAAGTTAAACTCTTTTGTTGAAAATTCATTTTTTTGCTTGTTAATTTTTGTCTTTTTTGAAAATTAATTTTGTTTAACTGAAAATTTAACTATTTCAGTTGAATATTCCACCATTTTAGTTAAAAGTTCATCTATTACGTTGAACATTAATTTTTTCAACTAAAAATTTAATTATTCGATTTTTGGTTGGAAATTTATCTTTTTTAGTTGAAAATTCTTATTTTTTGGTAGAAATTAATCTTGTTGGTTGTACATTAATCTTTCTGGTTTAAAATTCAATTACTTGCATAAAAATTTATTGTTTTGGTTGAAGATTCATCATTTTAGTTGAAAATTCATTTGTTTGGGTGCAAGTTGAACTCTTCTGTTGAAAATTCATTTTTTTTGTTGGAGCTTCATCATTTTAGTTGAAAATTCATGTATCTGGTTCAAAATTAAACTATTTTGTTAAAAATTCCTTTTTTTGGGTTAAGAATTAATTTTTTAACTAAAAATTTAACTGTTATATTTTTTGTTCAAAATCTGCCTTTTTTTGTTAAAAAATCAACTATTTGGTTGAAGATTCATGTATTTTAATCCAAATGAAACTTTTTTCTTAGTAAATTAAACATCTTAGTTAAAAATTCATCTTTTTATTGAAAATTGAACTACTTGGTTCAAGGTTCAACCATTTTGTTACAACATTATTTTTTTGTGGAAGATTTATCATTTTAATTGAAAATTCATCACTTTGGTTGAAAATTTGTTGTTTTTTGTTGGAAAATTAATTTTTTCAACTGCAAATTTAACTAATCCATTTTTTTTAAACTGATCTTTTTTAGTTAAAAATTCAACAATTTGGTTGAAATTTTTTTTTTTAAATTAATTTTTTTAACTGAAAATGTAACTAATCCATTTTTTGTAAAACTGATCTTTTTTAGTTAAAAATTCAACAATTTGGTTGGAAAATGATATTTTTTTTAGTTGAAAATTCAACTGCTTGATTGAAAATTGATGTATTTTGTTGAAAAATCGTCTTTTTTGGTAAAAGATTAATCTCTTTGGTTGATAATTCAACTATTTGGTTAAAAATTCATATATCTTGTTGAAGTTGCACTATTTTCAGTTGAAAAGTTAGGATTTAGAAGCTGTTTAAATTGAATTTAATATAGTACCCACATTAATTTTACCTAAATATGCCCAACATTTTAAGTATAAAAAGATAAAATAAAAATTTGTTGGAATTATTATTCAAATTCATGGACTTTAAAGACAAATTCAAGAAATGACTAATTATGTTTTTAGTAACATTTAATTATTTATTTAATTAATGGATAGTGATAATATATTTAAGAATATCTTGTAATATAATTTTTCAAATCTTCGTAAATTAAACATTTATTAAATCCCTAGAAACGGAAAAAAAAATTATTTATAATAAATTGGAGAAAACTTGAGATAACTGGAAAAAACCTGGAATTGTCAGGGATTTTTTTTTTAAGATTTGAGTAGACACCCTGAAAATCGTCTGGTGGACACTCTGTAGATTTTGAAAAAGTTCAAAATGTAATTATTGTAAAAAAAATTGAAGGTTTAATAATAAATCAATAAATTGTTTAATTTTAAAAATAATAGTTGACTTTGCTAACATTTTTTGCAAATAAAAATTTAAATTTGTTTATTTTTTTTAAATTATAAATAAATATTGGTTAATAATTAAAATAAAAAAATTTGTTGACATTAATTGTTCATAATTTTTCTATTAAACAAGGTGGAGATGGTTCTGTGATTGGCAATAATCGAATAGCTGGAAATGCCGAACCGGAACTTTCGAATGGTTACAACAGCGGTGACGAATACACTGGACGAACTGGCAATAATCTTACAGCTGCCGAGTGGCAAGAGGTAATTTCTTTACATAAGTTGCTTTAATTAAAAAAATATCAAAAATTATTATCGATTTTTAAGTGATGTTATTTTGTAATATTACAGCGAGACCGGTGGTTCGAAAAACGAATGCGAAAAGTCGGTTTCATCGTTAAGAAGATGGGAGAAGATGGGGCATGTTTGTTTCGGGCTGTGGCCGATCAAGTTTACGGGGATCAGGAAATGCACGGAGTTGTTAGGAAACACTGCATGGATTATATCGTAAGTATCTATCATTTCTAGCAATTTACTGATTAACAAGGTTTCAGAATTCACATTTTTTCCCCTGTTCCCTCTTTTCCTTTGAAAAAAAAAAGAATTTTTCCTTTTTATCCCTTTTTTCAAGAAACTTTCCCAACCCAACAAGAAAATCCAACTATTTTTGGTTAAAAGTTAATTCTTTTTTATTGAAAAGCCTACGATTATATTTTTGGATCAGAATTTATCTCCTCTGTTTAAAAATTCTATTATTTGGTTGAAGATTTTACTATCATATTGAAAATTCGTTGATTTAATTGAAAATTAATGTTCTAAGCTGAAAATTGAAGTAATCTCTTTTTGGCTGAATATTGATCGTTTTAGTTGAAAACTCAACTATTAAATTTTCCATTGGAAATTTATGTATCTTGGTTGAAAATTAATCTATTTTGTTGAAATTTCGTTTTTTTTTTGTTGAAAATTCATATTTTGAGTTGAAAATTCTATTATTTTGGTAGAAAATTCAACTGCTTGGTTCAAAATTAATTTTTTGGTATAAAATTCATATTTACGAGTTGAAAATTTAACTGTTTTTTATTTAAAATTACAATATTTTTTGTTTGAAATATAAACTGTTACAATTTTCGTTCAGAATAAATTTTTGTTATTAGAAATTCAACTACTTGGTTGAAAAAAACTTTTTTTATCAAAGAAAAAAGTTTTTTTAATGTTTAAAGTTTGATAAAATTATTGTTTGTATTTAAAATAACAATGATGGTATACAAATTGTGTACAAAAATAAATTTGTAAACACGTGCGCCTTGATCAAAAAAATTTCTCCCTAAATTTTTTCCGAACCTACCAACTAAGAAACTTTACAGGATTCAATCAAATTCAGCACTGATTTATCTCGAAGTTTCTTTTTTTTAAATTAACCATTTTTTTAAAAACTTTTTTGGTAATTTTTTTTTAAAACCATGCACATTTCCAAACAAAATTTATCATTCAGATATACATTTTTTCAACTATTTTTGTTTTAAATTCAAACAATAACTTAAAAATCTTTAACTTTTTGAAGCATACATTTTTCCTTGCTCACGAATTGGTTGAAACTTTAGGCACGGAAGGTCTTTGGGGTAGCTGATTACGAATTTCGAGTCATTTTTTTTTAGTTTTTCAAAATTCAAAATAGCTGATACAATATGGGGACAAAAAAAATAAAAAAATTGGTCCCTTGTCCTCAAAATGGGTCCTCACAAGGTTCAAAATTCAAAAATTCAAAGTGGCGGACCCAATATAGCGGACAAAAATGTAAAAAAAAGTTCCATTGCTTCAAAATGAGTTCTCGGGTATTTTGTTGATCGCTGATTACGAATCTGAAGTCCAAATTCCAGAATTAAAAATGGTGGATACAATATGGCGGCCAAAATGTAAAAAAATCGGTCGAGTGGCTTCAAAATTTTGAATTTTCTAATTATTACTCGAGATTCGTAATCAGCGGCCCAAAAAAACATCTGAGGACCCATTTTTAAGCCACGGGACCAATTTTTTTAATTTGGTGTCCGCCATTTTGGATCTATCATTTCAAATTTTGAAATGTTGACTTCAGATTCGTAATCAGCGACCCAAAAACCCCACGGAAACCCATTTTTAAACCACGGAACTTATTTTAAAATTTTTTATCCGCCATATTGGAGCCGCCATTTTGAATTTTGGAATTTCGACTTCAGATTCGTAATCAGTGACCCAAAAAATCCCTTAGACGTTATTATAAAGGCTGTATCTTTTACTTTGTTTTTTTTTATTTATAAAGTCCATTCCGTTAAAAACAAAATGTTTTCAAGGTTTCTTAATGTTAAATGAAGTTCTACAATATTTTTAGCTTGCTTTTTGTTCTTGTAATTTGTCAAAAACTATGTAAAAAATATTTAAAAACGAGGTGAAAGGGTGCCATACATGTATATGGCACCATACCGCAAAGGATTAAGCAGTACAAAAATTTGTTTCTATCATATTAATATTTTATCATTTTACTTTTAATAAATAAATAATATTCAACAAAAACCATTTTTTTTAATTGTTCAAATTTGGGAATTTTCTAGTTCAGGTATTTTATAATTCGCAGGGGGCACAGTCTTCCCCTTTTTCCCTTAGTTTCTCCTTTTTTCTTAGTTTCCCCTTTTTGCTTGAAATTCTCCTTTTTCCCCCTATTCTCCAAAAATTCCCCCTTTTTCCCCTTTTCTCTTTGAATATACGATATTTTAAAATACAATATTTGAATTACGCGGAAAATTCTCTGAAATTAGAAAGCTTACTCATTATTGAATAATAATTAAAGCAATTATAGCATTTAAACACATTATTTATGAATAAATAAGGCACCAATAACATTACAAAATATATAGTACTTTTTCAAATTCAAAATATTTCCTATTGGTTCAAAAATGTGACGAATTTGTTATATTTACAGCTTTTACTAGTGAACAATAATAAAAAATTACGAAATTTAAAAATAAATTTTTTGCACAGTAACAATTTTTTATGAAAATGTGCAAAAACATGTTTTTTTTTGGATTGAGTCATATGCACACATTTAAAAAAAAGTTGAATACGTCGAACCTGAAAATTCAGCCTCAAACATTTTCTTTGTCGGAAAAAAAACTTTTTTCGTGATTTAGGATTTTTGTGATTTCATATTTTCTGTAATTTTGGAAAGTTATATACACCACGAAAAAAAATGTTTCCCATGAATAAAAAATAATAACATGTTCCTTTTTTTTAAACTGAAGAAATTTCAGGTTTGAATCAATCCAAAAAACATGTTTTTGTACATTTAAAAAAAATTGTAATAAACATTTTTTTCTAATTTAAAAAATTTTTAATTGCAAATTTAAAAAAGAGAACAGAAGATATTAACCAATTTCAAAATTTTTTCTTTACTTGTTTTGGATGTCGGACCACAAATTGTTATCCCTCAGCTCAAACGATTCGATTAATTTTAGCATTTTTACTTCGCTCTACTGAAGAGTGTGGTTTTAAATTTACATTGAAAGTATTAATTATAGTAAGGAAGAAATGACAAATCTGGGAAAGAAATATTTATGAGAACTATGTTAAACATATCAAAATTGTCTAGTCAATTAATTTTATTTTTTTCTCGGACTTTTTTATATCACTGTGAATGGATTTCCAACGACCTAAGATATCCAATTTTTAAAAATAATTTTGTTAGTGGCAGAAATCATTGGAAAATCATTGAAAATTATTTTAAAATATAACATTTCTTATAAACAGATTGTTTGTGCTTTTCGACCTATAAAAATAAATGTTTAATGTTTCCCTTCTTTCCCCGTTTTTCGTGAGAAAATCACCCTATTTCCCCTTTTTTGAGCTCCTTTTGCGCTGTGATCCCTGAATTCGGGAATTTTCAAATTCGGCAATATTATAAACGGTCGGGAATTTTATTATTCGGGTTTTTTTTTGTGTTTCGAGAGTTTTATAATTTTGAGAATTTTTCGGGATTTTTCAGTCCCGTTTTATGAGCATTTTGGGCTTTGAAGTCTGAGGTTGTCTAATTTTTTTTTTCGTTTGCAGGCTGCCAACCAAGAGTTCTTTTCACACTTCGTAGCTGAAGATTTCACCACATATGTAGATAGAAAACGACAGGAGTACGTGCACGGAAATCACATAGAAATGCAGGCCATGTCCGAAATGTATAACCGAAGCGTCGAGCTTTTCTGCTACAGTACAGGTAGTTAATTATTTTTTTTTTTTTTTTCTTCTTCTTGAGAAACTGGGCCTTATATTAGGCATTTCAGATTGAGTGGGGGAAATCCAAAATGTCTGCAACTCGAGGGCCAAACAATATTAACAATTGCATCGGACGAATTTTTTTTTTCTGTAACTTTGAAACAATGTTTTTTTACAATAAGTGTATTTCGATATTATTTTTATAGGCGGGAAAATTTTTAATATTTAAAAAATGGTATTAAGTATTAAATTCAAACATTTAATTCTGTATTAATATATATTAATAGTAATATGAACTGAATTAATAGAACTCGATAAGAAAATCCAACTGTTTTTCGTTGAAAGTTTATTCTTTTTGGTTGATAAGTTTATTATTATATTTTTGACTGAGTATTAATCTTGTTTGGTTAAAAAGTTTATGCAGGGTGTCTACCCTACCTGGAAAACCTGGAAAACCTAGAATTGTCAGGGAATTTTTATATGCCTGGAAAAACCTGGAAATGTCAGGGATTTTTTTTAAAGTCAGGGAATTTTTTCGAGAGGATGCTTAATTTTTTTTTAATTGCAATATTAAATTGAATAACAATGATTCTTTATTTGTAAAAGTAGCTTTATATTACTGTATCGAACTATTTTATTGAAAAATCGTTTTTTGTTGTTGTTTGAAATCAATTTTTTAAACTGAAAAAGTAACTATTCTGCTTTTGTTTGAAAATTGGTCGGTTTTAGTTGAAAATTCGTGCAGTTTGTTGGAAATTCGTTCTTTTATGGTTGAAATATCAACTACTACATTTTTCGTTCCGAATCCATCTTTTCTGAATGAAGATTTAATTACTTGGCTGAGAGTTACTCTTTTGTTAAAAATTAATTTTTTGTTGTTAAAGATTCATCATTTTAATTGAAAGTTCATCTCCTTGGTTGAAAAATGAGCTATTTTGTTAAAAATTCGTTTTTTATTTGGCTGAAAATTAATTTTTTTACTGAAAATTGAACTATTCTTGTTGCAACTTTAACTATGTTGTTGAAAATTTGTTTTTTTTTTCTGTTGAAAATTATTTTTTTTACTGAAAATGTAACTATTCAATATTTGGTTGAGAAATTATCTTTTTTAATTGAAAATGTTGACTTTTTGGTAGAAATTAATCTTCTGGATTGAAAATTAATCTTTTTGTTTGAAATTTAATGATTCTAGTTGAAGACTCATCATTTTAGTTGAAAATGCATGTTTTTAGTTTCAAATTCAACTATTCCAGTTGAAAATTCATCACTTTGTTTGAAAATGTTTTTCTTTCTACCGTGAAATGCAACTATTTCAAATGAAAATTATATCCTTTCAGTTGAAAATTCATCTCTTTGGTTAAACGTTAATTTTTAACTGAAAATTTAAATATTCAATTCTTGGTTTAAAATTTATCTTTTTAATTGAAAATTCATGTATTTTCTTGAAAATTCGTCTTCTTTAGTAAAAATTAATCTTCTTGGCTGAAAAATCATCTTTTTGGTCGTAAAATTAACTATTCCAGTTAAAGTATGATCATTTCAGTTGAAAATTCATATATTTTTTTGAAAAATCGTCTTTGTGGTAGAAAATTCATCTTCTTGGTTGAAAAATTAAGTATTCCAGCTATATATTCATAATTTTAGTTGAAAATTCATGTTTTTGCTTGAAAATAAAACTGCTTGGTTGGAAGTTAAATTTAATTTGTTTTAAAAATAAATCTGTTTTTTTTGGAAAGTTAATTTGTTTGACTGAAAATTTAACTGTTCCATTTTTGGTTGAAAACTTATATTTTTTAGTTCAAAATTCAGCAATTTTTTGAAAATTGATCTTTTTGGTTGAAAATTCAACTATTTGGTTAAAAAATCATCTATCTTTTTGAAAATCCAAATTTTTACTTGAAAAGTTACGAATTTTAATCGGTTTAAATTGAATTTCGTATAGTGCTCACATTAATTTTACCAAAATATGCACTGAATTTTAAGTACAAGTAGATGAAATAAAAATTTGTTTGAATTATTATTCAAATTCATGGACTTTAAGAGACAAATTCAAAAAATGATTAATTATGTTTTTATTATTATTTAATTATTTAATTAATTGATCGTGTTAAAATATTTAAGAATATCTTGTAATATTAATTGAATTCCTAGAAACTGAAAAAAAACATTATTTATAATAAACTCGCGAAATTGTATACATATCCCGAGTCGATTTTTTCAAAATATGTGAAATATTTGAATGGCTCCATGCTATGAAAAATTATACCTGGAAAAAACTTGAGATACCTGGAAAAAACCTGGAATTGTCAGGGAATTTTTCTCCAGGATTTGAGTAGACACCCTGTTATTATTTGGTTAAAAAATTTAAACGCTTTCTAAAAATTCGTCTTTTGGACTTGAAAATTCAACATTCTGGTAGACTTTTGTTTACTTTCTTAAACAACAAATCTTTTGTTGTATGAAAATGTATCTATCTTGGTAGAAAATTTAATTTCTTTTGGTTAAAAATGCAACTGTTTGGTTGAAATTTAATCTGTTTTTGTTAAGGATTCATCTTTTTTATTTGAAAATTCAACTACATAATTTGTTAAAAGTTGAACGACTTTGTTAAAAATTCATTTCTTTGTTGGTTTATTTTCATCATTTTAGTTGAAGATTAATCTCTTTTTTTCATTTCTTTGGTTGAAAATGTAACTATTTTGTTGAAAAGTCTTCTTTTTTTGGAAATTGATTTTTCTACTGAAAATCTAGCTATTTCAGTTGAAGATTCATCATATTTTTTGAAGACTTACCTTAAAATTCTTTTTGGCTTGAAAATTTAACAATTTGGTTGACATTTTTGTTATTTCTGAATTGAAGAATCGTTTTTGGTTGAAAATTCCACTCTTTTCTTGAATGTTCGTTTTTTTTTTTTTTTGAAAATTCATCTCTTTTGGTAGAAATTTTATCTTTCTGGTTAAAAATGCAACTGTTTGGTTCTCTCTAAAAATCAGTTAAAAATTTTACTTATATCAATTAATGACTGAATTATAGCTTTGAATTAGCTATTTTTTAATGATTAATCTTTTGTGGTTGAATTCAACTGTTTTTGATAAAGAATAAGAATATTTTTTTTTTATATATGAATTACTACATTTTTCGTTGAGAATCAATCTTTTTTTTTGTTTGAAATTCAACTACTTAGGTAAAAGATTAATTACTTTGTTAATGATTCATTTTTTTATTGAATATTCCTAATTTTAGTTGAAAATTCATTTTTTTTGGTTGAAAATGTAACTGTTTTATTAAACATTAAACTATTTTGTTGGAAATTCAACTTTTTAAGTAGAAAATGTATCTTCTTGCTTGAAAATTTATCTTTCGGGTTGGAAATTCAAATATTTGGTTTAATATTCATCTATTTTGTGGAAAATGCAATATTTTTACATGAAATATTGGGAATTTAAAGCGTTTCAAATTGAATTTAGTATATTGTGAAACTTTCGAACGTTCCTGAAACTCATGCAACTTTCAATGTTCCAGTGAAACATTTAATTGACTCACATCCCTACTTTTTTATTTTTTAAAAACTATTCCATTCAATAATAAAATCGATAATTTTTTCACGATTTTAATATTCAATCGATATATAGCCTTAACAAATATAAAATAATATCCAACAGGGTAGCCGCTGGATCGGGAAAAACCGGGATATACCAGTGAATTTATTTTTTTTACCGGGAATTAAAAAAATGTCTAGAAGAAAAATCTATCCTATCACTTGAAATATAACAAATTTCATATCACATGGTATATAATGCAATTTAAAATAAGTTTGATTTTAACTTTATTTAAATTTGAAGTTCAATTGTTAACGTTTTAAATTATGAAATCATTCAATAAACAATGTATAATTCTAAAATTTTTTACCATCAAAATTTCCATTTTGATGTACATAATAGTTAAACAATTATTGATTTAGAAAAAATTCGAGTAAGTTGAGGAGATATTTACAAATTTTGCAAAGATTCAAACTTACTTAAAACCTTGAAAAGATTTCAAAAGATTTCAAACAAAATATAGATTTTTGAAAATTTCTAATTACATTTTTTAATCTTTTTAAGGATTTTGAAAGGTTTTAATATAGTAAAAAAATTTCTAGAGTTTCCTGTGCAAATTTTTAACGACTTTTTTATTTTGGAAAATAATTTTAACAGAATATGAATAAATTAATATAATAATAATATAAATAATGTTGAAAATATTTCAAAACATTTGAAGATTTCGAACAAAAAATGTAGAAGCTTTCAAAGTTTTTAAAAAAATTGAAAAGAATGAAAAAAATTTATTAAGATTCCTGGGAAAATCGAAATGATTTTTTTTTTTGAAAAATTAGTTTAGGAGAATATTTGCAAAGATTTTCAAAATTGTAAAAAAAGTCTGACAGATTTTAAAGCAAGTTTTTTAATTTTTCAGGATTTATTAAAAGTTTTAGGAAAAAATCGAATATTCATTTTAAAATATATTTAGAAGCTTTTAAAAAATTTCAAAAATAATAAAAAATTGGTCAATATTCCAAAAAGCGTAAAATAAACGAATTATATATATAACGAATTTCAAGGGATTTCAAAAGATTTTAAAGGATTTACAATATTTGAAGTTATTTTAGGTTATTTTAAAAGATTTGAAGCAATTTTTAATTGTTTTTAGTAGTTTAGTGGGATTTCAAAGAATTTGAAATATTTGAGGAAATCTTAAAAGATTCCAAGGAATTCTTAATTGATTTTAATAATTTTAAGATATTTAATAACATTTTAGTGGATTTTAAAGAATTTATTCAAGAAAAGTGAGTTATTTCATAGGGTTTTAAAGATTTGAAGAGATTTAAAATTATTTTTTGGATTTCACCCTGAATTCTTATTAATTTATCCTGAATTCTTTGAAATTCTTTTGAATTTTTTAATTCATTAGAATTCTCATAAATTTACTCAATTTTACATAATTCATTTGATTTTTTTGATTTTTTAAAAGTTTTTATATAATTGGTTCTGCAGATTAATTGATAAAATGACCAAAGGATTTGAAATATTTTAAGGTATTTTTTAAATTCCTTGGCATTTTCTAGAGCTTTAAAAAATTTCAATGTATTTCAAAAGATTTTAAGGGATTAGAAATATTCTAGGTTATTTTAAAAATTATAAAGAAATTGTTAATTGATTTAAGTAATTTAATAGGATTTCAAAGGATTTGAAATATTTTAGGGTATTTTAAAAGATTCCCATGCATTTTCAAGAGGTTTAAAAAGTTTCAAGGGATTTCAAAAGATTCAAAGGTTTGGACATATTTTATGAAATTTTAACGATTCCCAGAAATGTTTTATTTATTTCAATAGTTTGAAGGGATTTCAAAGACTTTGAACTATTTTAAGGTATTTTAAAAGATTCCAAGACATTTTCAAGAGATTTAAACAATTTCAAGGGATTTCCAAGGGTTTTAATAATTTTAAGGGATTTAAAGGGATTTTAATATTCTAATGGATTTCAAAGAATTTATTCACAAGAAGTGAGGGTTTGAAATATTTTAAGAGATTTTCCAATATTTTTTGCTATTCATTTGGAATTCGCCCTGAATTCTTATCAATTTATCCTGAATTCTTTTAAATCCTTTTGAATTCTTCTAGGTGCTCTCAATTTTACTCAGGTCAATGTATTTTTTAAAAGTTTTTGTTTAATTCATCTTGAAGTCATTAAAACTCACCTTAAATTTTTAGGCATTTCATCAAATTCTTTTGAACTCTCTTTAATTTTTTCTAAAATTCATTTCAAACTTACTCAATTCAATTGCATTTTTTCATATTTTTATTTTTTTGTCAATTCATTTGATTTTTTTTTAATTCACCTTGAATTTTTATGCATTTCATCGAATTCTTCTCGTTTCCCTTAAATTCCTCTAAATTCATTCAAATTTTACAGAAATAAATGATTTTTTAAACTTTTTCCAATTCATTTGAATTGTTTTGTAGTCATTAGTTATTTTTTTAGTTAGAAAGTAGTAGGGTTTCAAAGATTTGAAATTATTTTTTGAAATTCACCCTGAATTCTTTTAAATTCTTTGGGATTCCCTTCAATTTTTTTGCTTCACTGGAATTATTCTAAATTTACTCAATTATACTTAATTCAATGGATTTTTTTTTAATTTTTAAAAGTTTTTATTTAATTGATCCTGAAGTCTTTTAACCTCACCTTGAATTTTTAGGCATTTCATAAAATTTTTTTAAATTCCCTTGAAGTTTTCTAAGCTCATTTCAAAGCCACTGAATTCATAAAAGTTTCTTCACATTTAAAAATTGTTTTCATTTCATTAAAATTTTGTTTAATTCACCTTGAATTTTTATGAATTTCATCGAATTCTTCTCGTTTATTTTAAATTCCTCTAAATTCATTCCAATTTTACGGAAATCAATGGAATTTTTTTGACTTTTAAAATTGTATCTAATTCATTCGTATTCGTTGGAATTTAACTTTTGTTTTGAAGTCTTATCAATTTATCCTGAACTTTTTACCTTTTCAGCGCGAAAAAAGTAACCTATGAGCGTGACGAAAAGTACCCTTTGTTCCCTATATTTTATCCCATAGGGACTGTGAGGCCTGCTGTTATTGTTTGGCCTAGATGATGTCACAACTTGAAATGCCTAATTGATGATATTTTTATTTTAGAGCCCATTAACATCTTCCATGGAGTTCACAAATCAGACAACGAGCCTATTCGGTTGTCATATCACAGGGGTAGTCATTACAATAGTATAGTCGATCCATACAAAGCGACTATTGGTGTTGGGCTTGGTTTACCATCTTTCAACCCTGGATCTGCTGATCGTGCTTTGGTATCAGATGCCGTGCGTCAGAGCGAGGATTTACATATCGAACAGGTAGATTTCGGTTCTCACATATTCCACTCTTACCCATATTTCCCTCTTTTCCCCTTTTCTAAAAAGAATTTCTCTTTTTTTCCCCGGTTTTCAAGAAACTTCCCCTTTTTCTGGCTTTTTTGTTTAAATGAGAACTGAAGTATAATAGGACCCAATAAGAAACTCCAACTATTTTTGGTAAAATTTAATTCTTTTTGGTTGAACTACATTTTGGTTCAGAATTCATCAAATTTGGTGCAAAATTCTACTATTTGTTTGAAAATTTACTTCTTTTGTTGAAAATTCAACTGTTTGGTTGCAAATTAATCTGTTTTGGTTGAAATATCAACTATTACATTTTTCGTTGATAATTAATCTTTTCTGGTTAAAAAATCATCTATTTGGATGAAAGTAGAACTACTTTGTTAAAAATTCACTTTTTTGGTTGAAGATTCAATCATTTCTCAGAAAGATCGTCTTTTTGATAGAAAACTAATCTTCTT
>CAKNYM010050429.1:178824-198093 GCA_932195095.1 Andricus curvator
TGTCTATATAAATTCACGTCTTTCTTTTCCAATCTCCTTTTCTCTATATCACCCTATCCTGCTTCTATAGACGTCAATCTTTTTCTATCTTTTTGTCTATATAAATTCACGTCTTTCTTTTCCAATCTCCTTTGCTCTATCTCATCCTATCCTGCTTCTATCAACGTAAATATTTTTCTATCTTTTTGTCTATATAAATTCACGTCTTTCTTTTCCAATCTCCTTTTCTCTATCTCATCCTATCCTGCTTCTATCAACGTCAATATTTTTCTATCTCTCTATCAATCTAAATTACAGTTATCTTTTTCAATCTCCTTTTCCCTATCTAGAGAAAAGGGTATTGAAAAAGATAGACGTGAATTTATATCGTAAAATAGATAGAGAAAGATAGACGTTGATAGATATATGATACAGTGAGATAGGGAAGAGGACATTGAAAACGATAGACGTGAATTTAAATTGACAAAGGGATAGAAAAAGATTGAGGTGGGTAGAAAAAAGGAAAAGGTGAGACAGGGAAGAGGATATTGTGAAAGATAAACGTGAATTTAGATTAAAAAATTGATAGAAAAAGATTGACGTTGATAGATGTGTGATACAATGAGATAGGGAAGAGGATATTGAAAAAGATAGATGGAAATGTAGATTTATTTAGGCATAGCAAAATATTGACGTGGATAGATGAAGGACAGAATGAGATAGAGAAGAGGGTATTGAAAAAGATAGACGTGAATTCAGATTGAAAAATAGATAGAAAGAGATTGACGTTGATAAACGTAGAAGAGGATGAAATAAAGAAAAGGAGATTGAAAGAGATAACAGAAGTTTAGATAGATAGAGAGATAAAAAAAGATTGACGTGGATAGTTAAAGTATAGGATGAGATAGAAAAAAGAGGATTGAAAAAGATAAGAGTCCTTGGTCACGAAGGATACAGAAAGAGATTGAGAAAGATTGAAATTAGTAAAAGATAGATAGACTAATATAAAGATAAGAGTCTTCGATCACGAAGGATAGAAAAAGAGATTGAAAAAGATTAAAATTCGTAATAGATAGATAGACTGAGGGATAGAAAAAGACAAGAGGCCTCGGTCAGGAAGGATAGAGAAAGAGATTGAAAAAGATTGGAATTCGTAATAGATAGATAGACTAATGGATCGAAAAAGACAAGAGTCCTTCGTGATGAAGGATAGACAAAAAGATAGAAAGTTATTAAGATTAGGGATAAGAAAAGATAGCGTTTTAGGGATGCAAAGTGACCCATTGAGAGAGATAGAATAGTTCTATATTTTCCTATCCCCAAATTTCTATCTTTTTCAATCTTTTTACTTCCAGCAGGGCACCGTCGTGAGTATGATACCTCTATATCCCTCCACCCTTTTGCCCTCTCCTTTCTAAATACACACCTTATTGCAAATCCTCCACATCTCTCTTCTTACACCCCTATTCCTCCATATTTCAGTGCTTCATTTTCCAAGCCATAGTCCTCTGTTGCCTTGTTTCTTTTGAGCCTTGCGATTTCCTCATTCACCTCTTCCCTACTAATCTCTTCTTCGTTGTCCTAATCCTGCGCTACCACTTATCTTCCTTCGCCCTTTAAACTGTTTTCCACATCCCCTAACAGGCCCTCGAAATACTTCGTCCACTCGTTTATCCCGATATATTCATTTATGCCCTTCCTCTTTCCCTGTTTATCACTTCCCAGTGCCACCCTTCCTTTGCCGCTTTCTCTACCTCTTTCATGTACCTTTCTTTCTTCTTATGTCTTTCCTCCCTTAACTTTTCCATTTCCCCTGTTCTCCATTTCTTACATTCTCCTTCATATCTTTACTTTCCCTGCATTCAATGGCCCACCAACGTCTTCTCCTTTCAGCCTCACATCTTCCCTTATCTTATCAATTACTCCTTTATGTTTTTCTAGTAGTGTGGCTACTCCTTCCTCCTTCGCACTCTCTACCTCGTTTACTATTTTTTCTCTGCATTCTCTTAACTTCCATCCAACTTCTCATTTTCGATCTCCTTTTCCCCATTCCTTTCTTCCCCCTATCACGCTAGTATTATTATTTCATTTTCTAGATAAACAAAAAATTCTATTTACGAGAAAAGATGCTCTGAAAAGTAAGATCTTCTGAATGAAAAAATTCAAGAATAATTAAATTGTACTCATTCGTTTTAAAATGACCTCAGTTTTTGTCATAGCTGCTAATGAATGTACATATATATAGCTATACACGTAATGTATTGGGAGAGAGGAGTTAAGTAATCGGAGTACACACTCGGTGATCAAGAAATCCACTCTCGAAAATTCCAAGCATTTTATAAGATAGAATGACCATCAGGGTGGTTCTTATTTATACTTGGTGAATTTTTTTTCTTCGAATTTCTCTGCTCTCACCCTCCCCCCCCCCACTTTTGTTCAAATGCCAAAAAAAAAATCTCAAAATTTGAGCAAAATCGGTTAATATTTAGGGGTGGCGCAAAGACCATGAAGTTTTCCATTGATTTAACATGGCAAAAAGTCAGCTTGTTGTAAATATAATATTTAAACGCAAGAATATGAATTTTACGTAATATTGCGGTTTATTGACGATTTTTAAAAGTTTTTTTTTAAAAATAAATAATCATTAATCGGTAATTAAAGAATGACCAGTGATTTGTTAACTAATATTCAATTGTTTAAACAATTTTCATTTGTTTAAACATTTAAGACTATTCTTAAAAAGCAAATTAGAGCATAAAAATATTTCAATCTTTCGAAAAATAGCAAAAAAAAATATGTGAACAAAAAACACTTGTGATGCTTGAACAAATACGTATTATTTAAATAATTGTAAAATTATTTAAACAATTTATTTCATTGTTATCATTGATTAAATAACTCATAAAGTCTAGAAAATATGTTCATTTCGCGAGTTGACTGATAAAAACAAATATTTAAACAAAAAATTATATTGTTTAAGCAATTAAATATTAGTTAACAAATGACTGGGTATTCTTAAATTACCGATTAATCATTTTTTTTTAACTTTTAAAAAGCTTCAATAATCCGCAGTATTACGTAAAATTCAAATTTGTCACTTATGGGGTTTTCTTTGGGGACCCATAAGAGTGGCTTAAAATTATTCAACCTCAACATTTATGATTGATTCTTATTCTCTGATGAATTCTGAATAATATACTGAAACACGGAATTATTTGTAACATATTATCGCGGTTAAATATTAGATTTACAAAAAGCTGACTTTTTCCCATGTTAAATCTATGGGAAACTTTATGGTCTTTGCGGCATCCCTAAATATTAACCGATTTTGCTGAAATTTGGAGATTTTTTTTTTCTTAAGCATTCGAACAAAACTGGAGGGTGAGAGTAGAGAAATTCGAAAAGTGAAAAATAAGGGCCACCCTAATGAGCATAGGTAAAATAAAGTAAGCAATATTTTAATATTAATTATTATTAATTTGGTTAACCACTGAATTGTTGAATTTGTTGAAAGTTTACTTTGTTAATAAAAAATCATATTTTTGTGTTCGAAAATTAAATTGTTTTGTAGATAATTAGTTTTTTGTTTGTTTGAACATTCATTATTTAATTGAAAATATCCTTTTGTTGTTGAAAATTCATATTTTTGGTTTGAAGCTGTCACTATTTTGTTAAAATTCGTATTTTTGAGTTGAAAATTGAAAACTGAATTGAAGCCGAATTTTCTACAAAACAGCTGTTCTTTTTTTAGAAAATTCGGCTTGAAAATTCAATAATTTGGTAGAAAATTCAAGTATTTGAATATGAACTTTTTTGTTGAAAATTCATATTCTCGAGTTGAAAATTTAACTATTTTGTTGAGAATGTCAATTATATTATTGAAAGCTTAATTATTTTGATAAATAATTGAACTATTTTCTTCAGAAGTAATCTTTTTTGGTATAAATGTGATCTTTCTTGGTTGGAAATAAACTTTTTGTTAAAATTTTTTTTTTAATTGAAAATTTATTTCATTGGTTGAAAATTCGTTTTATTTGGGTTGAAAGTTTTTTTTTAACTGAAAATTTAACTATTTAATTTTTTTTTGATAATTGATCTTTCTTTCCAGAAAATTCATATTTTTTTTATTGAAAAATCAACTATTAGATTGAAAAAATGTTTTTGGTAGAAAATTCATATTTTTTTGTTGTAAATTGAACTGTTTTGTAGAAATTCCGTCTTTTTTCGTTAAACATTCAACTACTTTAATGAAAATTCGCTTTTTTTTTTTGTTTCATTTTTGGAAATTCTTTTCATTGGTTGAAAATTCGTTTTATTTGGGTTCAAAAAAAATTAACTGAAAATTTAGCTATTCCATTTTTCGTTGAAAATTTATCTTTCAACTCAACTATTCGCTTCAAAATTATCTTTTTTCGTGGAAAATTATATTTTTGGTTGAAAATTCATTTCTTTGGTTGAAAATTTAACTATATTATGCTGAGAATTGTTTTATTTGGGTTGAAAGTTTTTTCAACTGAAAATTTAACTATACTATTTTTCGTTGATGATTGATATTTTGGAGAAGAAAATTCAACTATATGGTTGAAAATCAATATTTGTTGGTTGGAAATTTTGGGGGGGGTTGAAAATTCAACTATTTTGGTTTAAAAAACAACAATTTGGTTGAAAACTCATTTCTTTGGTTGAAAATTTAACTATTATGTTGAAAGTTCGTTTGATTTGTGTCGAAAGTTTTTTTTTTAACTAAAAATTCAAATATTCTATATACTATATGGTTGAAAATTCATATTTTTTGGTTGAAAAAGACCTTTTTTGAAGAAATTTCCTTTTTTTATTTTGAAAATTCAATTATTTTGTTGAAAAGAAGACGATAGACGGAAATTTAGATTAACAGAGATAGAAAAAGATTTACATGATCAGATAAAGGATAGGATGAGATAGACAAGAGGGGATTAAAAAATATAGACAGGAATTTAGATTAACAGAGAGACAAAAAAATATTGACCTGGATAGATGTAGGATACGATGAGATAGAGAAGAGGAGGTTAAAAAAGACGGGAATTTAGATTAACGGAGAGATAGAAAAATATTGACTTGGATAGATAAAGGATAGGATGAGATAGATAAGAAGGGAATTGACAAAGATAGCCATGAATTTAGATTGAGAAATAAATACAAAAAGATAGACCTTGATAGAAGTATGATACGATGAGATAGGGAAGAGATTGAAAAAGATAGACATGAATTTAGATTGAAAATGAGATAGAAAAAGATTGACATAAATAGAGAAAGGATAGAATGAGATAGCGGAGAGGGTATTGAAAAAGATAAACGTGAATTTAGATTGAGAAAGAGACAGAAAAAGATATACGGGAATTTAGATTGACAGAGAGATAGAAATGTATTGACGTGGATAAAGGATGGGATAAGATAGAAAAAAGGGGATTGAAAAAGGTAGACGGAAATTTAGATTAACAGAGAGATAGTAAAGGATTGACTTAGATATATGAAGGATAAGATGAGATTGAGAAAATGGAATTGAAAAAGATAGACGTGAATTTATATTAACAAAGATAGACGTTGATAGATTCGGATAGGATGAGATAAAGAGGAGATTGAAAAAGATAGACTGGAATTTAGATTGACAGAGAGATAGAAAAAGATTAACGTAGACAGATAAATGATAGGATGAGATAGAAAGGACGGTATTGAAAAAGATAGACGTGAATTGAGATTAACAAAAGATATAATGAGATACATTTTCTCCATCTCTTTCTATCATAAGGATTCAAAATTATTCAAAAAGATAGGATCTCTATCTTTTTACTTCCTGCAGGGAAAATGAAGATCAACGTTCGTTTTAACGTATTACACACATATTTTTATCATTTTTGGTAAATAAATGCCGGCTTTCTACCAGGGATTGGAAGTAACTAGTTCCGTTTAACTATTTACTGTAAAATTAAATTTATTCAGAAAAAAGATCTTCTCCTTTCGCTCCGCTGGGATTTGAACGCCAGGTCAACTGATTGCCGGTCAGGTGCGCTACCACTAAGCTACCTGACCGGGAATCAATTGACCTGGCGTTCGAATCCCAGCGGAGCGAGAAGAAAAGATCTTTTTACTAAATAAATTTAATTTAAAATTTTTTTAATTTATAGCTCCATCTAGTCTGAAAAGACGTTAAAGATTTTTTGTTTTAGAGGAGATAACTTTGATCGATATTGTAGATTTTCATTTTCACGGTGTGTGTAAAGATTTCTATTCTGATGGATCGTTACCATCTCCGATGATAAGACAGATTCCTAGTAAAATAGTTAGACTTCTTTTTCAGTAACTATAAAAACCGTTATTTTTTTAGTTACTTTCGAAATGTAGTTCACAAGTCTTTTTACTTTTTTACGACAATCAATCCATTTTATTGCTTTTCCAACTATTTTTTCATTTTCACTATTTAAATTGTGGTGACAGCCATATAAATTTATAGTCTAATATAAGAAAATCGAAATTTTTCTCTCACCCTGGGATACAAAATTTTCTAAAATCTATAAAAACACCCAGCAAGAAATAAAAAAATCATTTCAGAGTTAAGGCCATGTGACGAGTGGGTCACGTGACCGGATTCATACCTTACCGACACTTTTTTTATTTGTAAACTTATTTTCACACGAATAGCCACATCGAGTTGAAAATTTGGGATAATAAATAAGAAGCACTAAGAAAGGTGAGTCTGGTCCTAAATTGCAATAATCATGAAAAAAGCAAAACAAAATTATTTACAAAAAAAACTTTTTTCATCATTATAAAAATTTAGGACCAGACCCACCTTTCTTAGTGCTTCTTATTTATTATCCCAAATTTTCTACTCGATGTGGCTATTCGTGTGAAAATAAGTTTACAAATAAAAAAAGTGTCGGTAAGGTAGGAATCCGGTCACGTGACCCACTCATCACATGGCCTTAAATATTCATTTCTCTTTGGTTGATAATGAATTTTTTTTACCGGAAATTTAACTATTCCAGTTATTTTGCTTATTATTTTAATTGAAAATTCATATTTTTTGGTTAAAATTTTTATTATTGGGTTGAAAATTTAATATTTTGTTCGAAATTGAACGATTTTGAAAGAAAATCATTTCATTCGGTTAAAAATTCAACGGTTTTGTTGAAAATTAGTTTTTTGGTTGGATTAAACTGTTTTTGATTTAAAATTAATTTTTGTTCTTGTTGAAATATATGAACATTTTTAGTTGAGGATTCATCTTTTTTCGTTGAAAATTAATTTTTTTAATTGAAAATTTAACTGTGACATTTTTGGTTGAAAATTGATCTTTTTTAGTTGAAAATTCATATATTTTGTTTAAAATTCGTCTTTTTTTGGTAAAAAATTAATTTTCTTGGTTGAGAATTCATCACTTTGGTTACGAATTGCACTATTTTGTTGAAAATTTATCTTTTGTAGCTGAAAATTCATGTATTTCATTAAAAATTCATCTCTTTAGTTTCCAATTAAACAATCTTGTTGAAAATTCGTCTATTACATTTTTCATTGAAAATTCATCTTTTTGGATAAAAATTTTATTATTTGGTTAAAAATCAACTTTTTTGTTGAAAATTCGCCTTTTTGGATTGGAACTTCAAAACCCTGGTTGATTTTTTCTGTCTTGACTGCAAATTCAACTATTTTGTTGAAAAATTGTTTTTTGGTTGAATGAAACTGTTTTTGATTTAAAACAAAAATATTTTTTGGTGGAAATATCAACTATTATATTTTTTGTTAAAAAGACATCTTTTTCGTTCAAAATTATTTTTTCAATTGAAAAAAAATTCATGTATTAAACAGTTTTTGATTTAAAATTAATTTTTTTGTTGAAATATGTGAACTATTACATTTTTAGTTGAGGATTCATCTTTTTTCGTTGAAAATTAATTTTTTCAATTGAAAATTTAACTGTGACATTTTTGGTTGAAAATGGATCTTCTTTAGTTGAAAATTCATGTATTTTGTTTAAAATTCGTCTTTTTTGGTAAAAAATTATCTTCTTGGTTGAAAATTCATCTCTTTGGTTCCAAATTTACCTATTTTGTTGCAAATTCGTCTTTTTTGGTTGAGTTCAACTGCACCTGATTTAAAATGAAAATTTTTTTTCCTTGAAATTTCAATTATTACCTTGTTCATTGAGAATTCATTATTTTTGGTTGAAAGATGAAACACTTTGTTAAAAATTCATTCATTTTTTTAAATGAAAATTTAACCATTCCATTTTTTGTGTAAAATTTGTATTGTTTAGTTAAAGATTGAACTATTTGGTTGGGTATTTCTTTTTTTTATTTGAAAATTCATGTACTTTGTTGAAAATATATCTGTTTTGGTTGAAAAAGATAGGAAAGCTGGAATTTTTCTTCCACACTGAAATTCAAAATTTTCTAAAAATTCCTTGTTTTGAAAATATTATGTGAGACGTGACTAACCTACTACTTTCATTAAAAAGTGTAACTATCAATCGAAAGTTATGAATAAAGTTTTGTGAAAATTAAATTTGGATATATATTTCTAAAACACAAAAGTAACTTAAAAAGTAACGATAGTTACTTTTTTTGGGAAATGCAACTAAGGAAAATTTACTAAATATAAGTTAATAAATAAAGTTAATAAATATAATTTTTACAAGATTCTTGAGAAAATTAAAAAAGACTTTTGAATATTTCAGATGCGTCAAAAAAGAAGTTTGGAAGAAATCAAAAACTATTTAATAAATTTTCGGAAATGTTTCTAAGTTTTAAAATATTTTTAATCTATTCAAAACATCTTAAATTCCTTAAAATATTTTTAACTGACTCGAATTTTTCTTAAAATTTTGAAAAATGAGAATTCTTTTAAAGCTTCTAAAGTTTTTGTTTGGAATCTTAAAAAATCGACATTTTGTACAATCTTTTAAAGTTTAAAATTCTTTTTGAATCTCTTCCAATCTTATAAATATTTCTTGAATTTGCTCGATTTTTTTCTGATGGTTTAATCTTACCAAATTGAAGAATTTTGCTTAAAAATATTCTACACCATTTTTAGAAATTTTAGGATATCGTTTGAAATGTTTTGAAATCTTTTTCAATTTTTTTCAAAGTTTATTTTCCAAAATAAAAGATCATTTGAAATTTCCCCAAGAATCTTAAGAAAATTATTTTTTTTTTCAATTTATTCAGAATCTCAAACCTTCTAATCTTTTAAAATTATTTAAATTTTTTCTGATTTTTTTTTAAATTCTGCAAAATTAAAAAAATTTCCTCAAAATGTTTCAAATTCTTCTTTGATAATTTTAGAAATCTTTTTAAATATTCTCTTTATATTAATTTTTCAAAATAAAAAATAATTTTAATTTTTCTTAGAAACCTAATGATTTTATTTTATTTTCTTGAAACCTTACAAAATTTTGAAAATATCTTTATAAGTTTTAATTCTTTTTGAATCGTTTCAAAACTTCTAAATATCTCTTAAACTCACTCAGATTTTTTCTAAGATGATCTAATATGGCAAAATTTTGCTTTCAAATCTTGTACACTCTCTTCAAAAATTTTAGGAAATAATTAAAAATATTTTGTAATGTTTTTCAATTTTCTCTTAGAATTCATTAAAAAAATCATTTACAATTTTCCCATGAATCCTAAGAACATTTTTTTAATTCTCTTGACACGCTGCCAAATTCAGTTCACCTAAAAATAGTTTAAATCCTGAAAAATAAAAATTGTCTTGAAGTCTTCCATATTCTTTCTCCACACATTCAGAAATCCATTCCATTCATTTTTCGATTTTTAGAAAAAATTGTCTAATCAGCTTTAATATTAAATTATAATTTTCTTATATAATAACAATTTAAAATTTCAGAAGCTTTGATTTTGAAAGATTCAATTTAGTTTTCGATTTCAAATTATCAAATAATTATCGCTTGGAATTCAAAACTATTCAAATTTAAAAGTTTTCAATTTTCAATTATTTACTTTTGAACGCTTTCAAATAAAAAATACACAGCTTCAATTACTTTGAATTTTAAATGATCCAATTTCTTTGGAATTCTCTTGAATTGTATGAATTCTCTTAAATTTTATGAATTCACTTGAATTTTTCTAAAACTCAATTCTACTCAATTGAATGGATTTTTTTTTTAAATTGCAAAGTTTTTATTTAATTGATCCTGAGGATCAGTTGATAAAATGATCAAAGGATTTAAAATATTTCAAAGTATTTTTTCAAATTCTCTTGGCATTTTCTAGTGATTTGAAAAATGTCAAAAATTTTTAAAGGATCTACAATTTTAATGGGATTTCAAAGGATTCGAAATATTTGAGGGTATTGCAAAAGATTACGAGCATTAAAAAGTTTTAAGGGATTTCAAAAGGTATCAAAGGATTTGAAATAGTTTAGGAAATAATTTGAAGGGATTTCAAGTCATTTTCAAGAGATTTAAACAATTCCAAGGGATTTCCAAGGGTTTTAATAATTCTAATAAAGGATTTCAAGGCATTTTAATATTTTAATGGAGTTCAAAGAATTTATTCACAAAAGCTGATTTCGTAGGGCTTCGAAGATTTGAAGAGATTTTCAAATATTTTTTGCAATTCGTTTGGAATGCGCCCTGAATTCTTATTAATTTATCCTGAATACTTTTTAATTCTTTTGAATTCTTCTGAATTCACTCTATTCTATTGAATTCAATGAATTTTTTCATATTTTTGAATTGTTTTGAATTCACCTAATTGATTTTTAAATTCAGCTTGATTTTTTTATGAATATCATCGAATTCTTATCATTTCCCTTAAATTCTTTTTAATTCTCTCAAATGTTATTGTAAGCAATGGCATTTTTTCGATTAAAATTTTTTTTTTCCAATTCATTTGAATTTAATTTGAATGGTTTTATAGCCATTAGTCACTTCCTTGGTTATAAATTAATAAGGTTTCAAATATTTGAAGAGATTTGAATTTTTTGAATTCACCCTGAATTCTTTCAAATTCTTTGGATTTCTCTTGAATTTTATTAATTTACTTTAATTCTTCTGAATTTACTCAATTCTATTTAATTCAATGGACTTTTGGAATTATTTAAAACTTTTTATTTGATTGATGCTAAATTTGAGTTTTTCTAAGCTCGTTTCAAACTTACTGAATTCAATGAAGTTTTTTCATATTTTTAAATTATTATCAATACATTTGAGTTTTTTAAATTCACCTTAAATTTTATGAATTTCATCGAATTCTTCTCATTTACCTTAAATTCCTCTAAATTAATTTAAAGTTTACGGGAATCAATGGACTTTTTTGATTTTTAAAATTTTTTCCAATTCATTTGAATTAAACTTGAATTTTTTTGAAGTCTTATGAATTTATCCTGCATTTGTTACCCTTTGAGCGTGAAAAAAGTACCTTATGAGCGTGACAAAAAGTACCCTTTGGTCCCTATATTTGATCCCATAGGAACTGTGAGGCCTGAATCTGAAATCATTTAATTTCGTGATTTTCAATTTTTTAAAATTTCTACCAAAAAAGACTCATTTTCAACAAAGTTTATGAATTTTCTTCTAAAAAAAGCAGTTTTCAACCAAGATTAGAATAGTTAAAATGTCCGAAAAATAAATGTTCAACGAAAAAAAAAACGAATTTAAAAAAAATATATTTTTTTTTACATAACAAAAAAATTATTTGTTAACAAAATAATTCAGTTTTAAACTCAAAAAGCTAAATTTACGAACCAAAAATATATTAATTTTCAACTAAAAATATAAATTTTCAAGCGAAAATGGAATAGTTATATCTTCAGTTGAAAAAATTACTTTTCAACTAAAAAGAAACGAATTTTCAACCAAAGAAATTATTTTGAAAGATTTTTTTTTTCAACGAAAGAAATATTGTTCAAATAGTGGATTTTCTAATCCAAAAGATGAATTTTCTATCAATAAAAAAAACGAATTTTCAACTAAACAGTTTTTTCTCAATGAAAGAAATTAATTCTTAACAAAACATAGAATATTTAAATTTTCTACTAAACAGATAATTTTTTAACAAAAAAGATTACATTTCTATCAAAAAAAGTAAATTTTACACAAAAAATGTAATAGTTAAAGTAAATTTTCAACTAAAATGATAAATCTTCAACTAAAAAAAATTTAATTTTCAACCAAATACATGCATTTCAAACTAAAAAGATAAATTTTCTACCAAAAATAAAGTAGGATAATTTTCAGTCAGTAAAATAAATTTCCAAACAAAACACAAACGAATTTTCAACCAAAGAAAGTAATTTTTAACCAAAAAGATGAAATTTTAACTAATGAGAATACTATTTTACAAAAAAAGACGGATTTTCAACAAATAGTTAAATTTTCACCGAAAGCAGGTAAATTTTCAACTAAAAATAGTATAGTTAAATTTTCAGTAAAAAAATTAATTTTCAGTAAAATTAATGTAAATTTTCAACGAAATAGTATAATTTCCAACCAAGAAGATTAAATTTCTATCAGAAAAGATACATTTTCGACAAAAAAATGCAAGTTATATTTCCAGTTTAAAAAATGAATTCTAAATAAGAAAAATCTCATTTTCAACCGAAAAGATCAATTTTCAAATTTTCAACCAATAAGATGAATTTTTAACAAAGTACATGAATTTGCAACCAAATATTTGAATTTTTAAAGGAATTCCCAACCAAAAGGATGAATTAGTCACCAAGAAAATTAAATATTCTCCCACAAAATTCGAGTTTTCAATAAAATACAGGAATTTTAAACCAGATATTTGAATTTTCAACTTAAGAAGATAAATTTTGAACCAAACATGTACGAATTACATTTTCAGTTAAAAGAATTAATTCTCATCTAGAAAACAATATTATCAACAAAAGAATTAAATTTTGTATACAAATGAAGGAGGTTTCAACTAAAATGATGAAACATCAACCAAATAAATAAATTTTTAACAAAGTAGTTCCACTTCCAACTGAGTAGTTGAATTTTCTGCCAAAAAAGATAAATTCTCAACGAAAAACGTGATATATTAGATTTCAACCACAAAAAGGATTTTAATTTTATACCAAAAATAGTTGAATTCAATAAAAAAAAGATGAATTTTCAACAAAGTAGTTTTAACCCCCAACCAAAACAGATTAATTTTCCATCAAATATTTGCGATTGTCAACCATAATAATAAAATTAATTTCAACTTTAATTTATTGAAAATTCCCCAATGAATTTGTTTAAACAATGAATGCTTTAAATTCTTTTTAATGCTCTATAAATGCTCTGTTCGAGCTTAAATGCTGAGCATATTCTCGAGAGCATTTTCTCAACATAAGGTTATTATGGTCCCAGTAATCGTGACCATAAGAGATGTCATTGACTTTAAATATTTAGAAAATTGTTTTGGAAGGATTATTCAAAAAATGATTGGTACTGATTGAAGCACTAAACATTCTAGAATATTATAAAAATTGTTTTTACATTATATTTAATATTACTTTTTATTTATAAACAATTAAAAGTCAAAAAGCACCAATGTCCCAGTTATCGTGATTTCCAAATCTGCCATGTACTAGTAATCGTGAGTCGTTGTCCCAGTCTTCGTGAAAAAGGTTAAGTTTTCTTAAAATCAGTTTTTAGCGATTTGGAGGTGTATTTCAAGTGTATTTTTTGATACAAGAATTTACACACGCCTTTTTGAAATTAATTAAATTATAATTTGTAATGAAATATGGAAATAAAATTTTGACAGAGTCGTCCTAGTCTTCGTGATCGGTCACGATTACTCGGGCAACTATGCTTTTGAAACGTCCCTTTAATCGTGACCGATGTTTCTCAAACGAGAAGGTACTAAATGAAGATTTTACTTAAATTTATGAAACCAAAATTATTTTTTATTACAAAAAAATAATTTTCGCCCCGATCAAGTAATTTCTTGACATATTAAAAGCTTAAGCAAAGAAACACCTTTCCTAATCAAAATGTTAAGCTATTTTGCACGTTTCGTGATTCATCGCCACCGGCAATACAAATGAATTTTTTTACCCATATGCACTATTTGTATAAAAAAAAACTAATTTGGTTTCCACAACAAGCACTGTTCAAACTTACTTAAAAATATTTTAGGATTGTATTTTTATGCGGAAAATACTTAGTTCTGGCGTTTGCACCTCAAAACTCACGATTACTGGGACCGTCCTGATTACTGGGACATCTACCTTAAATTCTTGAGCATTTAAGAACTCTAACACCACTGCTTGCAATCGTAGTGATTTTTGCAGGTAAATTATTTTTTCAAAGTTCCACTTTGAATTTTTATTTTTCTCTTACATCTGAGTAAAGGGAAGTATCATAAATGTAGTTTCGACTTTATTTCAATTTGGACCAAAATTGTAGATACGCTCATTTTCATTCCCTATTGAAAATTCCAATGTCGTAAACTATGTCGGATACTACGTGCGAAACTACATCAGAAACTACTTCGTTTACTATCCCCATTTTCCGACGTAGTTTCCGACGTAGGTTCCAACATAGTTTCCGACGTAGTTTCCCCGTAGTATCCGGCGTAGTTTACGACGTCGGAATTTTCAATAATCTTAATCTATTGATAATGATTGATCATTAATAGATTGAGATTATTGAAAATTCGGTCGTCGTAAACTACGTCCGATACTACGTGGGAAACTACGTCAGAACCTACGTGGGCAACTACGTCAGAACCTACGTCGTAAACTACGTCGGAAATTGGGTTAGTAAACGACGTAGGTTCCGACGTAGGTTCCGGCGTAGGTTCCGGCGTAGATTCCGACGTAGGTTCCGGCGTAGGTTCTGACGTAGTGTCACGCGTAGGTTCTGTTTTCGGTAAAAATTTAACTATTTGTTGAAAATCCGTCTTTTTTGTAAAATAGTATTCTCATTAGTTAAAGTTTCATCTTTTCGGTTAAAAATTACTTTCTTTGGTTGAAAATTCGTTTGTGTTTTGTTTGGAAATTTATTTTACTGACTGAAAATTATCCTACTTTATTTTTGGTAGAAAATTTATCTTTTTAGTTTGAAATGCATGTATTTGGTTAAAAATTAAATTTTTGTTTAGTAGAAGATTTATCATTTTAGTTGAAAATTTACTTTAACTATTACATTTTTTGTGGAAAATTTACTTTTTTTGATAGGAATGTAATCTTTTTCGTTAAAAAATTATCTGTTTAGTAGAAAATTTAACTATTCTATGTTTTGTTAAGAATTAATTTCTTTCATTGAAAAAAAACTGTTTAGTTGAAAATTCGTTTTTTTTTATTGATAGAAAATTCATCTTTTGAATTGAAAAATCCACTATTTGAACAAAATTTCATATTTTTGGTTACAAATTCATCATAGTGATTAAAAAATAATTTCTTTGGTTTTTAAATTTATATTTTTAGTTGAAAATTAATTAATTTTGCTGAAAACTCGTTTTGTTTTGAATTTACTTTTCTAACTGCAAAATGAAATATTATATTTTTGGTTCGTAAATTTAGCTTTTTGAGTTTAAAACTGAATTATTTTGTTAACACATCATTTTTTTGTTATGAAAAAAAAATATATTTTTTTTTAAATTCGTTTTTTTTGTTGAACATTTATTTTTCTGGCATTTTAAGTATTCTAATCTTGGTTGAAAATTGATTTTTTGTAGAAGAAAATTCATAAACTTTGTTGAAAATGAGTCTTTTTTGGTAGAAATTTTTTTAAATTGAAAATCACGAAATTAAATGATTTCAGATTCAGGCCTCACAGTTCCTATGGGATCAAATGTAGGGACCAAAGGGTACTTTTTGTCACGCTCATAAGGTACTTTTTTCACGCTCAAAGTGTAACAATTGCAGGATAAATTCATAAGACTTCAAAAAAATTCAAGTTTAATTCAAATGAATTGGAAAAAATTTAAAAAATCAAAAAATTCCATTGATTCCCGTAAACTTGAAATTAATTTAGAGGAATTTAAGGTAAATGAGCAGAATTCGATGAGATTCATAAAAATTGAAGGTGAATTTAAAAAACTCAAATGTATTGATAATAATTTAAAAATATGAAAAAACTTCATTGAATTCAGTAAGTTTGAAACGAGCTTAGAAAAACTCAAATTTAGCATCAATCAAATAAAAATTTTTAAATAATTCCAAAAGTCCATTGAATTAAATAGAATTCAGTAAATTCAGAAGAATTCAAGTAAATTAATAAAATTCAAGAGAAATCCAAAGAATCTGGAAGAATTCAGGATGAATGAAAAAAATTCAAATCTCTTGAAATATTTGAAACCCTATTAATTTATAACCAAGGAAGTGACTAATGGCTATAAAACCATTCAAATTAAATTCAAAAGAATTCAAATAAATTGGAAAAAAAATTTTAATCGAAAAAATTTCATTGCTTACAATAACATTTGAGTGAATTTAAAAGAATTTAAGGGAAATGATAAGAATTCGATGATATTCATAAAAAAAATCAAGCTGAATTTAAAAAAATAATTAGGTGAACTCAAAGCAATTCAAAAATATGAAAAAATTAATTGAATTCAATAGAATTGAGTGAATTCAGAAGAATTCAAAAGAATTAAAAAGTATTCAGGATAAATTAATAAGAATTCAAGGCGCATTTCAAACGAATTGCAAAAAAGATTTGAAAATCTCTTCAAATCTTTGAAACCCTACGAAATCCCTCAGCTTTTGTGAATAAATTCTTTGAAATCCATTAAAATATTAAAATACCTTGAAATCCTTTATTAGAATTATTAAAATCCTTGGAAATCCCTTGGAATTGTTTAAATCTCTTGAAAATGACTTGAAATCCCTTCAAACTATTTCCTAAAATATTTCAAATCCTTTGATACCTTTTGAAATCCCTTAAAAATTTTTAATGCTCCTGAAAATGCCTGGTAATCTTTTACAATACCCTCAAATATTTCGAATCCTTTGAAATCCCATTAAAATTTTAGATCCTTTAAAATTTGTTGACATTTTTCAAAGCACTAGAAAATGCCAAGGAATTTGAAAAAATACTTTGAAATATTTTAAATCCTTTGATCATTTTATCAACTGATCCTCAGGATCAATTAAATAAAAACTTTGCAATTTAAAAAAAAATCCATTTAATTGAGTAGAATTGAGTTTTAGACAAATTCAAGTGAATTCAGAAAATTTAAGAGAATTCATACAATTCAAGAGACATAGTTTCCGACGTAGGTTCCAACATAGTTTCCGACGTAGTGTCCCACGTAGTTTACCCGTAGTATCCGACGTAGTTTACGACGTCGGAATTTTCAATAATCTTAATCTTAATCTATTGATAATGATTGATCATTAATAGATTAAAATTATTGAAAATTCCGTCGTCGTAAACTACGTCGGATACTACGTGGGAAACTACATCAGAACCTACGCGGGACAATACGTCAGAACCTACGTGGGACACTACGTCAGAACTTACGTCGGAAATGACGTCGTAAACTACGTCGGAAATTGGGTTAGTAAACGACGTATGTTCCGGCGTAGATTCCGACGTAGGTTTCGTCGTAGGTTCCGACGTAGGTTCCGTCGCAGGTTCCGGCGTAGATTCCGACGTAGGTTTCGTCGTAGGTTCCGACGTAGGTTCCGTCGCAGGTTCCGGCGTAGATTCCGACGTAGGTTCCGGCGTAGATTCCGACGTAGTTTCCAACGTAGTTCAGAAAAGGTCACCAGATATACGCATGACGCGGTAAAGTATTAATAGTCCTAAACCCACACCCACTAGAGCCTTTCCAACATATGTCTCGAGAATTCAGTACCTGTTTTATCACAAGATAACGCACATCTCCCAGTTTTTAAATTCGGACTTAGTTCGATAGGTATATTGATTACCTTTGAAATTTCCTGAAAGGTGGGGTTTTCCATATTGTTAAAACAAACTTTTAAGTGAACTAAAGTTCAACGATGCTTTCGCATTTAAAATTAGCTGAAGATCGATTGTGGATCGATCTGAAATGTTTTTTTCGTGTATCTAATTATATACTGGAAAACAGGCGTAGTGTGTAGGTCAAACTTATGCAAGTGTTTAGTGCCATTTATCAGTCTTATCAAACCAGGTGACAGCTTTTATGATCGGCTTTGATTGGTCAGTTTGAAATTCGCAGGCATTGAACTATTCGCAATTCATGAAGTTCTTTCATTCGGATTAATTTTTGAGAGAAGGAAAACATGGATGCTTTTAAAACGGATCCCAGATCTCGGGTAAAGTTGATGATTTATTGATATAAATAATTTTACTTTTTCGGGTTTATGATATTATATTAGAAAACAAACGCGTGTGCTATGCACGAGATTATTTTTTTGTATCACACAATTTTTAAGTTAAAATATAATTTATATAAAATAATAGAAAAGTGAAGCAGATTAATGCAAATTTTTGTTCAGAAATACCAATTTCCAACAATAAACACTAGCACAGCCTAAAATTGTTCAAAATTGTAAGTTTAATTTTTGAAATCTGATGATTTTTTATAAACAATAGCAATTTTCGACGAAACACTAACACAACATAACAAAAAATTATAAAGATTGTGAATCTCGGGTAAAGTTTATGATTTATTAATAAAAGTAATTTTACTTATTCAGGTTTATGATACTTTACCAGAAAACAAACTTGCACGCGATTATTATTATTTCATTGTCTCGCACAATTGATAAATTAAAATATAAATCATCTAAAATAATAGAAAAGAAAGGCATGATCAACATTTTTGATTGATGAAAATTTTCACTAAAAAATAACAATTTCCGACGAAAAACACTGACATAATCGACGGCAGTTCAAAATTGTAAGTTTAATTTTTGAAATCTAATAATTTATTATAAAAAATAGCCATTTTAGACAAAATACACTAACATAACGTAACAAAAAAATGTTAAAGATTGTAAATTTTCTTTTAAACATGAATGTTTTTAAAACGGATCCCAGATCTGTGAAAAATTTTATGAATTAATAATATCAATAATTTTACTTATTAGGGTTTATTATATTATACTAGAAAACAAAGATGCACGCGATATTGTTTGTCTCATACAAAATTATTAAACTAAAATATAAATCATCTGAAATAATAAAAAAGAAAAGCAAGAGCACCATATTCGATTTGTGCACATTGTTATTAAGAAGTACCAATTTCCTACGAAAAACACTAACACTACCTAACACTTTCAAAGTTTTAAGTTTTTTTTTTTTAACAATTTGAATAACACTAACATAAACGAAGGTTGTTCAAAATTGTAAGTTTAATTTTT
>CAKNYM010050430.1:0-12467 GCA_932195095.1 Andricus curvator
ATATATTTCTCATAGAAATAAGGATTTAATGTTTCATTTTTTTATCTCGTATCCGAGACCTAGCTACAAGTTCGTGACTTCTTCACGGATAAATTTTTTCCGTGTACTCTTTGGAGTTTTACTATATTAGATTTGCAGGTACTTCCCCATATGGGGGCAGCATATAACATTATAGGTTTAATAATCATTTTAAACGTAGTGAGTTTATTTGAGACACTCATTTTGCTCTTGCTACATAGAAGAGGATAACGGCTGCCTATAACTGCCGAGGCCTATTTGTGAGCTGCTTTGACGTGTTTTGTGTGCCTAAGCTTAGAATCTAGAATCTCACCTAAATATTTTGCTTCTTTCTTAGGGGCAATATTTTCGTTATACATTTTAATATTAGGAACTACTTTATCACCGACATTATTCGAGAATATCACGAGTTCAGTCTTATCAGTATTCATTTTTAGTTTCCATCTATGAAAGAATTTTTCTAATATTACAACGTGTCCCTGTAGCTTCTTTACAGCCTGTTTCCTGCATCGAGATGCATAATATAACGCCGTGTCATCCACAAAAAGAGCTAATTGCACATCTTTAGATTTTGGTATGTCGTTTAGATAATATATAAATAATACTGGTCCTAACACAGAGCCTTGTGGCACTCCCGCTACTATAGGTCTTTCTGTAGAGGTTTCATTATTTATTTCTACCACAAACGTGCTATCACTTAAATACTTTTCAATAACGTTAATTAAATATATCGGTATATGAAATCTGTTTAGCTTAACTATAAGCCCTTTGTGCCATACAGTGTCGAAGGCCTTTTCCATGTCAAGAAAAAGGGCACCAGTACTATGTTTCATATTGAAGTGTAGGCTAATATAATCAGTGATCCGAGCTAGTTGTTGAACTGTCCAGTGGCCTGCTCTAAACCCAAATTGTTCCGGTATAAATTGTTTTCCGACGCGTTCATGATCTTGGAGTCTATTTAAAATTACCATTTCAAATATTTTACTTAGAGTGGCTAACAAGCTGATAGGTCTATAGCTTGTAGGCAACGTCTTATCTTTTCCCGATTTGTATATAGGCAAGATTTTTGCCTTTTTCCAAGCTTTTGGAAAGTAGCCCTGTTTAAGACATGCGTTTATTATGTGCGTGATTTGGATTATGGCTTTTTTAGGTAGGTATTTAAGGACTATATTTTGAATTCCATCTAGTCCAGGCGCTTTTTTAGACTTTGTTCTCATTATGGCCATTTTGATTTCTTTGGGAGTTGCTAGTTTAATACTATCTTAGTCTGATTTTATTGTCGCGATTTCAGTAAAAAAAATTCTATTTCTTAGTTGTGGTCAGAATCACCCATTTCCCCAGTTAATTTGTGCACTTTTTCAAAATTATTTGTTATAATTTCAGCTTTATCTTTATCTTTGAATAATGGGCCATTTAGACTCTGTAATGGTGGAATGTACCTTTTCCTTTGCGCTTTTAGAATTCTAGTCATTTTCCAAAGTGAATTGTCTTTTGTATTTATTTTGGTTAATTTGGCACCCCAATTGTCATTTTTATAGATTATAGATCTGTCTGTTCGTAAGTTCTTGAACCAAGGAAGTCTTCACAAAATATCTTCTGTGGAAAGAGTGGACAAAAATACTGGAGGCCTTATGGCCGACAGTGCTAACAAAATGGACAACGGGATATGGGAATCCGTAGTCAGAAACAATACGAGCATGAAGAGGAAATCCTCTAAACTATCCAAAGGCGAGCCCTCTAAAAAGGCAACTAAAGAAGAAGCAATCCTGAAAATCTCTAACAAATTCGATATACTTGGAAATCTACAAGGCTCAATCCCAACTAGTCTGCATATGGACACCAATGACGCTGACAGTATCACATCTGATAACGAATCTGAAGTCACAGAACTGACTTCAAAATCCAAACTTACACCTTCAAACCTCATAACAAGCAGGATCATGATGCACTGGTCCAGATCTTCACAAACAACAAACTCAACTTCCATACGTATGCTGAAAAGGAAGGAAAGTCACTAAAAATGGTCATCAAAGGCTTGCCTGACCTCCCAATTGAAGACATCATCGAAGACCTGCGTGAACAAGGTTTCTCAGATGTTAAATGTGTTAAAATGAAGAAGAAAAGGGTTGACTCTAAGCGAACGGACTCAAACAACACTGATGCTAGGCAAGCTGATTCGGGCAAAACTGATTTAAAGCAAACTCATCCTTTTTACCTAATCACTCTAAGCCCAGACACAAAAATTGGCAGCGTCTACATGATTCAAAACATTTTCCACGTCGAGGTCAAAATCGAGCGATACAAGAATCCCATAGGTGTCAACAATGCCATAGGTGCCAGGGGTTCGGACCTGGCACCTCCGACTGCAATCATCCTCCAAACTGCGTCAAGTGCGGTGGACCACACCTTACTAATGGCTGTAAGAGCGAACCAGCCTGCGTAAACTGTAAAGGAGCGCACACTGCAAACTACAGGAAATGTCCAAAGTACGTTGATCACATCAACAAAATTGCGCTGAGGAAGAGCCAAGGAAAGGTGAACATCCAGGCGAGCAGACCTCTACCAAGCTTCAAGTCTTCAGAATTTCCAACACTCAGGCCGCTTACCGCACGGATGAACCAATCCTCACAGAAGAACCCTACAGAAAAACTTCAAAACCTGATGCAATCTGCAGCAACTCAACCACTGACATCTATCTCCAGCTCAACTCAACTTATAAGTAGCATAAGTAATGAAATTAATACCCTAAATTAATTTAAATAGGTCACTCTCAAACTGCAAAAATAAAATTGAAAAATTCACTGTAATAAATGCTAATGGACTTACTGAGAACATTCTAAAAGTTTCGACATTTTTGAATACGCATGAGATTGATGTAGTGTTGATCTGCGAAACCAAATTTAAAAACAAATCTAAATGCAAAGTACCCGGGTATAATTTAGTTAGGCAAGATAGAGCTGATAACAGCGGGGGAGGGGACATAGCCATACTAATTAAAAAGGGCATAATTTTTCATAAAATCGACACTAATACACATGAAATGGAAGCCGTGGGTATTACTCTGAAAAATAACCTAAAAATTATTTCTGTGTACTCACCACCTCGATCTACCTTAATAGCATCAGAATTGGACAAACTGTTTGCTTTAGGAACAACAGTTCTAATTGCAGGGGATTTAAATGCCAAAAACTCGGCGTGGAACTGCAGTACAAATAATAAAAATGGTAACTTTTTATTTAAATATATTAACAATCACCTCTATGATGTAGAATATCCTGCGGGCCACACATTGTTTCCCTATAACTACACAGCCCCTCCCAGTACTGCAGATATTGCCCTAAAAAAAATTCAAAACCTTATTAGCATTGAAACTAAAAACGAGCTTCATTCAGATCACAATCCTGTCATAATAAGACTAAATAATTCAGAAAACATCCCAGTAGCACGGAAAACTTTCTTAAATTATAAAAACGCTATAGCAATCTCGGATATCATTCCATCATCCCAGCCGTTCGATACTAAATTCGTTACACCGACCCATATTAAACAATTAATTCTAGATAGAAATAAAATTAGAAAAGTATGGCAACGATGTAGAGACGCATACCTGAAAAGCATTGCTAACAAATTAACTAAAATAATTAAAAGGGAACAAACCTTACTCAGAAATAATAACTGGTCCAATAAATTAAAAAAGCCAAAATAATGAAAGGAAATCGCACCAATGTAATTCCAATACTGCATGGCCCGCAAGGACTAGATTTGAAGATAAGGATAAGGCAAATGTTCTGGCATTCCAGTGTGAGAAAGTACACTTAATGGCCAAAGACATGAATGATGAAGCCACTAGGAAACTAGTTAATCATTGTTACAGCGAAATAATTAATTCTAATCTAAATATGGATCATATAAAACTTGCAACACCGAAAGAAGTCAAATCAGCAATTAAAAGAACCAAGCCAAATAAAGCCCCTGGCTGCGATAATATCTCAAATAGAATTCTTAAGAATCTGCCCAAGAAAATAATAGTTTAAATCACTTATATTTTCAATGCATGTTTTATATTATCCTATTTTCCAACTGAGTGGAAAAATGCAACTATCCTACCGATATATTAGGCAGGAAAAGAAAAAATCTTTCCCCAAAGTTACCGACCAATAAGTTTGCTTCCGACAATTAGTAAAATATTTGAACGAATTATCTATAATAGATTATGGGACCATGAATGTAAACACAGATAAATAATACCTGAACAATTTGGGTTTCGACATAGACATAGTACAGTTCATCAATGAATGAGACTGACTAATCATATAAGTACCAATTTTAATGTAAATAAATGTACTTCGCTTCTACTGCTTGATTTAGAGAAAGCATTCGACACAGTCTGGCATAAGGGCCTAATATTCAAATTGCAGAAATTAAATATCTCCTTATATTCAATTAAAATTACCATCAGCTACATCCAGAACAGGAAATTTTGAGTAAAAGTAAATAACACTCACTCGGATTGCCATTAGGCCAAGGCTGGTGTTCTGCAAGGGTCCATTTTGGGTCCAAGATATTTTATATATTATATAAATGACATATCATCGACCAAAGAAACTAATAACGCCCTGTTCGCCAACGATACAGCTATTTTTGCAAGTTCTTATCAAAGGGATATGTCTATTAAATATGTACAAAGACATGCAGTGATATTAGAAAAATACTTCAAAATATGGAAACAAAATTAATGTTGAAAAGACTGAAATGATAGTTTTTGCGAAAAGAAAGTACAAAGGAACACCCTTAGTTCTAAGCATGTTTAATCATAATGTCGAAATTAGTAAATCTGTTAAATACCTAGGACAAAATTTATATAAAAACCTTACATTTAGAAAACACACTACTGAAGCATGTAAGAAAGGATACAAATCTATAGGTATGCTCTCCCTCTACTGTGTAAAAGAAGTGGCCTAAGCGAAAATAAACTGATTATTTATAAAACAATTATAAGACCCATAATGTTGTATGCAGCTGCCTTCTGGAGCAGCACATATGTGAATCTAATTACGACAACCTGCAAAGGCTTCAAACTAAATGCCTAAACATAATAGATGATACTAAAACAATTAAGGAGCTTCATGATAAATTCTCTATTAAGTATATTAGAGATCATGTTTATATCTTAACCAAGAATTTCTACGAAATCAAATTGAATGACATCGAGTCAATTAGAAACATACCTCTAATAAAGAACGAAACTGCGCATTGCAGAATTAAACATAAACTTCCACATCATATGTTACTTTAAGGTGGGATCTAAGGTAAAAAACATCGTCTTTATAAAGACGATATATCTCTGTAAATATTGTATAGTTCTCTTTAGGTTAAGCTTTATTAAAATTTATCAGGTATTTATTAAGAATTTCTGCAGATTTCTACCTCATTGAATAAGTGCAATACCACTTGGCACATGCGAAATACCACCATTACAATAACTCATAATTAAAGTAGGCTTATTCTGAACAGGGTAGGTACTCCAAATAAGAATCCACATGTGTATACACCATTTATGTACAATTACTAATTAATAAATACGTTTATGAAATTGAAATTGAATTGAAGGTTGTATCCAGATGTAAGCATGTGCACGAGAGACAACCACAGAGGACCAATATTCCTGTGCTCCCAAAAACCAACTTTCCGGTGTTTCCTACTGTCAGGAGACAGGTATCTGAGTCAGCGACAACGTGGACCACAAGGCAGAATCTACGTGATACTGAGAGAAGATATCAGGGGCAAGAACTTGAAGAATTGCAAGAACTAATGATTGAAGTTAGAAGACTGAATCAAATATATGATATAGGTAAGATGTTGGAACTTGCTAGGGAACTAAATGATAACACAGGCCCACAAAATTTGACAAAGGTCCGGAACCAGAGACCGTTATTTTGATGTTTTCGAGGCCCCGTAACGGCATTGTAAAGAACTACTCTTCACCTTCAAAATGCGATCCCTACCTTTTTGATAGGATTTTTCGTAGAAATCTAATCTATGTTTACTTTAAAGCGCTTTAACATAAACAACCGCAAATCGTACCCCGAGCGACGAAAGAAACAGGTATGGTTGGCGATGCAGAACAAAATATTTCCGTCGAAAATCGTTATCGTTCATTTGTAACGAATCATAACTTACTAATTAAACACGTAAATTCATACGCTCAAAGATTCAATACTCAACGATGGGGAAAATTAGGTTATGGTGGCCGAGGGCTATAGCGGGGTACGAGTTGCGCTTGTTTATGTTAAAGCGCTTTAAAGTAAACATAGATTAGATTTCTACGAAAAATCCTATCAAAAAGGTAGGGATCGCATTTTGAAGGTGAAGAGTAGTTCTTTACAGTAGTTCTTTACAATAACGGGTTTTTGACCCTTTTAGGTTAGAATATCTCGAAAACTGAGGGTGCTGGAATTTTTCTGAGGTCGGATTCGGATTCAGCGCAGCAAAAGCCTTCGGGTATACTAGGTCTGGTCTCTGGTTCTGAGAATTGTTGGCCTGTGTAATTTAAGTCTCTGCAATAACGATTTAGAGAGACTTCAAACATTCTATACAATCTTAACCAAGAATGGCTGTAAATAATTTTAATATTAACTCACTGAAAATGGCGCACTGGAACGCCAATGGCCTGCGTGGAAACCAAAAGTGAACTTAAGTAATTTATCGTTGAAAATAAGATTGAAATAATGCTTTTAATGAAACAAAATTAAAACGTGATATCAATTTTAAACTCTCTGGGTACGAATCTATCCTATATAAGAAAGAAGCTATAATACCGTAGGGGGCGGGGTTATGGTCATTGTCAAAAGCGTGATCCAGTATCATGAAGTGTTAATAAGCACTAGCAGCCTTGAAGCCGTAGCTATTAAACTTAATAATGGGTTAATAATCGTTTCAGTTTATAATCCACCCCAGGCAAAAATTTCTAATAATGATCTTTGTCTCTTGAATAAATCAGGGGAAAAACTAATTATTTATGGTGATTTAAATCCAAAAAATACTTTTTGGAACTGTAACAATAATAATGCTAACGGAAAGATAATTCTGGATTTTGCTGTTAATAAAATGTACAAAATTCTTGATCCTAATGACTATACTTTACATCACTATAATAAAGGCTCCCCTAGTACGGTCGATATAGGCTTAGCGAACTTAACTCTGATCATCTCCCCGTCATAATTATGTTAACTCACTCTGTCAAAATTATCCTTCGAGAGCAAAAATTTCTCAATTATAACAAAAAAAAAACGCGAATAAAGATTGAAAATTTACAGAAACCGGAAGTGCGAACAAAGTTTCAAAATGGGTTAAACGAACGCATAGATAGGGCAACTTGGGAAGCGCTTACAAGCAATAAAGATATGGAGGGCGCGTGAACTTTGTTCCGGGATATCATTGTTAAAACTGCAATTGAAGTGTGTGGTACGGCAGTGGTAGGAAGAAAGTTTGTTGATGCGTGGTGGAATGATGAAATTCAAGCAGCCCAGCAAGAAAAGAAAAAAGCGCACAAGAGAACATTAAACATCACAGGTCTTAGCGACGAGGAGAGAAAAAGACTTAAAAGCGATTTCAGACACAAAAATAGGAAAGTTAAACGACTAGTCAAGGAGAGTAAAGATAGATAGATATATAGTTTATTTCAGCCGTGAGGCATAGGAAATGGAGATCGGTATATACACCACTAAATCCTACACATACATGTCTTCATTCCTTCACTCTCTTTTCTGTACATATAAAAAACAAAACAAAAAGAATAAAAGTTTTGCTTTGTTCATACAATATTATTGTCTATTAAGATCTTTCATACCGATTTAAACTGTAATAGAGAAATACAGGCACAAAAATAGAAAAATTGAAATGTCCCGCGGACTCTCGACTTATATCTATTGCAACTTTATCTTATATTTTAATTGTTTCGAGCTTAGCTCTCCTCTCTCTATCCAGTCTCTCTCTCTCCTTTATAATTTTTCTCCCTACCTCTACTTTGGCGTCATCATTCGGATTGTCGTTCATTAATCACATTCGCTCATTAATCATGGCCAACGGCCATGCCACGCTGAAAAAACCAGTTCTCGTCAGATCACTGAAGTTAAGCAGAGTTGGGCGCGGTTAGTACTTGGATGGGTGACCATTCGAGAATACTGCGTGCTGTTGGCATTTAATGGGTGTGGTGAGCCCACACTTGTAGTTATTTATAACTACAAGCAAACTATCCACCTAGAAACACTACCCGAATCGGGTAGTGTTTGCTATTTCTTTTGCTTTTTCTTTTGCTATTTCACAATCCTTTATATGGTGTTCCCACATATCCCAATCTTTATCACAGAACACACATATTCTTTCCTCGTCGTTTAGCAAATACTTATTATAATTTTCACAATTTCCGCACCTTAGTTTACTTATAATATTAATCGTATCTCTATTTGAAACTCCCGCCAGATACCGTGGCAGCCCCGGGCCGTCCTCTCTTTCTTGATATCTTTTATTATATTTTGACTCTGTAATTCTGTTATAATCAAGTTGGTTTTGTACTTCTATTTCTTTTATGAGGATCTTAGTCTTCATATCTACGTTTTCTCTTAAAATATTATCTACTTCTATTACTCCAAACCCGTTTCTTCTATAAAACTTTTTTCTTTCTAAACTATAACGGTCCCCTCTTTCTTTTTCACATTTCTCCAACCAACAGTTATATACCAACTCTTCTACTTGATTTGCCCTTATTTTTTCCTCAAATTTAACTGCTCTCAGTCCCCAACCAACTTTTAATGATGTTAACTTAGTCTCCGTCATTATTAGGTACCTTGGTGTACAACATTCTAAATTTAGCACCCACCTTATGTAATCTAAAAATACTTTTTCGAGCTCTTTTCTTTCTCCCCACCCCCAAATTTCCGACCAATACGCCATTATACTCTCTACTAACGCCCTAAACAATGATACTCTTCTGTTGAAGTCTCCTTTACAGCAATTTTCTCCCAGCCCCCACACAAGTTTCGCCGCCACTCTTCCTTTTGCCCAAAGTTCTTTTATATGATCCTCGTAATTTGCTTTCCTATTAAACGTAAAACCCAAATATTAAAAATATTTTACTTCTTCTATTGTATCTTTTCCCCATTTCCATATTTCCTGTTTCTCCCTACCCTTTTTATTAAACACTAATACTTTGGTTTTTTCCACGTTTAATATCAGGTCTCTTTTCTCCAAAAACAGTCTAAGGCTTGCCACCATATCCTCAAGTGCTTCTCTATTTTCAGCCAACATTACAATGTTGTCAGCATATTCTAAGGTCCATATTCTCTTATTTCTTATTTTTACCCCTCCTATACCTCTTTTTGACAGGTGGAGAGAGAATTTTACGGAATTTGTGTGGAAGGTGTGAGTGGAGTGTGAGGGTGGAAGCCGAGGAGGTGAGTAGGGTTGTGTGGGGTGAATTGGGGAGATAAAAAGTGAGTTTCAGCGTGGGTGGGAGGTGGTATCTAGCTGGATAGGGAAAGTGAGGTTAGGTTGGCAAGTAATCGGGGGAGTTCATGGTCAGGAGTCCTGGGCTTTCGAGGGTTCAAGGGTGGTTCTCGAAAAGTTAGGGGATGCTAAGGGAGAGAAAGGGGTGTCTGCAGGGACTGAGGAATTGAAAAAAAAGGCGAAAAAAAAGGAAAATTTGGCGGCGAAAGACGCCAACATTTGGCAGAGACATCTGTCGCTTGCGGCAGGTACTGCATGGATAGGTCCCAGTTACCGGCGGTAGAGCGGGAGGTGGGCAGCGAGAGTACTGGCAGTGCTGGTAGTGAAACCGACGGGGAGGGAATTTTCCACAAGCCACGACGGCCAACAACGCGTCGCCCGGTGTCGAGCGGTGCGTCGGGGAGATGGAGAAATCGGGACGGTGGCAACGAAGGAAGCGAGAACGTAAGGGAGAGAGCGTCAAGCGCAAGTGACGGGGAGGATCTCTTGAAAAGGAAGAGAGACAGCCAAGAGAGTCCGGAGAAAAGCGAGGTCGAGAGCCCGTTTAAAAAAAGCGGGATAACACCGAGGTCACCCCCCAAAAAAAATGGAGGGGATGTTGGAAAAGGAGGCTCTCGGGATGTTGTTAGGCGAGATCAGGGGGCTGAGGGAGGACGTAAGGGGGACCGAAGTGCAGATGGAAGGTATGAGGGAGGACTTGCGAATCAGAGATGAGAAATGGGAAAAGGAGGTGAAAGAGCTGAGAGAGAGAGTAGATGGGTTAGAGAGGGAAAGAAAAGAAAAAGAAGTTAAAATAAAACAGATGGAAGAGGAGATTAGGGCGTGGAAAGAAAGGACGGAAAAAAGGCTTGAGAAGGTGGAGGGCAGGACGGAAATGGAAATAGGAGTCGGGGGTAGCGGGGGCGAGATTAAAGGTATTTGGGAGAGGGTAGGGACTATGATAGAAGAGAAAGTGGGAGAGCGTAGGAATGAAAAGGAGGAGAGGGCGGATAGGGAAAGGATAAGGGCAATGGAGTTGAGAATGGAGAGAAAGGAGAAGGCAGACAGGAGAAATAATATTGTGATAAGAGGGTTGAAGATGAAGAGCGGGGACGAAAGGGAGGGCGTGGAAGCGCTGCTACAGAGCATAGGGTGGAATAAAGGCAGGGTAGGGAAAGTTAAGTTGGAGGGGAGAAAGGAGAAAGAAGTGGCGGTGGTGGAGTTGGAGAGCTGGGAAGAAAAATTGGGGGTAATGAGAAATAAAAATAGGATAAAGGATAAGGAAGTTTTCATCGATCACGATTTGACGAGAAAGGAAAGGGATGTACAGAGAATGCTGTACGACAGGGCTAGGAGGGAGAGGAGTGAAGGGAGATCGGCGAAGGTAGGATATCGGAAAATAAAAATAGACGAGAAAATGTGGGTGTGGGACGAGGAGAAAGAGGTGTTGAAGGAAGTGCAGGGGAATTTGTTTCGTAGGAAGTAGGGGGGCGGGGGTAATGCAGGGTAGAGGAGTTGTGAAGGTGCTTTACTGGAACGTAGCAGGGGTAAAGTAGAAGGATGAGGAGTTCTGGAGGTATATCCAGGAATTTGATGTGGTAGGACTGGTAGAGACGTGGGTGGAAAGAAAGGAATGGGATAGAATAGAGCCAAAGCTGCCAAGGGGGTATAGGTGGAGACTCCAGGAGGCGGTCAGAGTGAAGAAGAAAGGAAGGGCTAGTGGAGGAATTATAACGGGGATTAGAGATGGATTAGAGGAAGAAGCTCACGGAGAGGAAGAGGGGGAGGGAGTGCAAATGAGGAAAGTAAAGATAGGAGGGGTAATGTGTAAGTTTGTGACCGTGTACAATAAGGATGGGATGGAAAGAATTAAAGAAAGGGTGGAAGACCTGTTAGGTGAAAGAGAAGAGGGTATGGTGGTACTGGGTGGGGACTTTAACGCGAGGATGGGGAGGGAAGGGGGCTTTTACAGGGAAGGGGAGAGCTTCGAAAGGAATTCGAAGGATAGGCTGATAAATAAGGAGGGGGAGCTTCTAAGGGACTGGATGGAGGATAGAGGCTTGGCGGTGGTAAATGGTATGGCAACTGGGGACGAAGAGGGAGAATACACATACGTAGGTACGGTGGGGGTATCGGTAATAGATTATGTAGTTATGAATATGCAAGGGTGGGAGGAGATGGAGAGATTCGCAGTAGAAGGGAGGGTAGAATCAGACCATCAGCCATTAGGGTTGTGGATAAGGGGTGAAACGCCGGAAGGCAAGGTGGGGAAGAAGTGTCGACGGGGGAGAGGGTTAGCTGGACGAGGGAGGCGATAGAGAAATATAAGGAGCAGTTAGGGAAGGTACGCTTCGAAGGGGAGACGGTGGAAGAGATATGGGAGGATTTAAAAGAGAAAGTGAAAGGGTGCGTGCAAAAGAAGGTATTCAAAAGGAAGAAGAAAGGAATGGTGAAGCCGTGGTGGGATAGGGAATGTAAAAAGATGAAAAGAAAGGTGACGAGGAAGTATATGAAGTGGAAAGAGGGTACTGCGAAAAGGGAGGAGTACGTAGAAATGAGGAAGGGGTTTAGATTGATGTGTAAGAAGAAAGAACAGGAAAAGGAGAAAGAGCTGGAAGAGGAGTTAGGAAATTTTAAGACAGAAGGGGACGTCTGGAAGATAATAAATAGGTTTAGGAAGCGTAGAGTAGGGATAAGCGACAAGATAGGGAGTAAGGAGTGGAGGGAGTTTTTTAAAGAATCATTTCAGGGCTCAGATTCAAGGAAGAGAGATGATGGGAGTAGAAGAACGGGGGAGGCAGAGATGGAGGAGTTGAATGACGAGGAGATAGAGAAACAGATAAGGAAGTTAAAAAGGTCAAAATCAGCAGGGCTGGATGGGCTAGAGAACAAAGCATGGCTGTTTAGTACACAAGAGGTTAGGGAGAGGCTGAAGGAGGTAGTGAAGAAAGTATGGAGGGGGGAGG
>CAKNYM010050431.1:0-32007 GCA_932195095.1 Andricus curvator
TTTTTCGAAAGCTGCATGGGCTCTCCATTAAAGATTAAACCAGTGGTCGGCACGCTCCTGACCAAGTGAGGGTACCTGGCTGACCTGACCAACGACCTACTTTCTGGTCAGGTACCTGCGAGCTTGGGCAGGCGAAGCCTTTCCTCAGAGGTCCTTTGTTGGAAAATGTGGAAAAATTTGAAATTAAAAAAATCTTCATTTTGCAATCAGAGATTTAAAAGTAATATATATTTGGAATCTAAGCATTTTTCTGATTCCAACGATGTTTTTAGGTTGAATATCTTTTGTCTTTTCATTTTTTTTCGTCTCTTATGTCGGTTTTCCAAAAGTTTAATTTTTTATTTTTAATCTTGTTTTTTACGATTAAAAGAAAATCTATTTGTTCTATCTAAAAATTATCAATAACAAATTTTTAGATCCTTTCTAGGTGCACAACTTTTGTTCATTACTTTTTTTCGCAACTTGTGCCGTTTTCCAAAAAAATTAATTTTTTATTTATAATGTTATTTCTTACGATTGAAATAAAAACAACGCATCCAATCAAAAAATTATTAATGACAAATTTGTAGCTGTTTTTTAGATGAGCAACTTTTGTTGATTCATTTTTCTCATAGTTTGTGCTGTTTGGCCAAAACTTAAATGTTTCAAGTTGTAATTTTGTTTTTTATTCTCTAATTTTTAATCAAAGAGATAAATTTTTAATCAGAAGGATAAATTTTCTACCAAGAAGGTTATTTTTCTACGAAAAAAGATTAATTTCTAATAAAATTTTCAAAATTACGAAACAAATATTTGAAAGTTTGAAGGAATTTTAAATCTAATAGTTAAATTTGCAACCAAAGAAATGAACTTTCAACCAACAATAATAATTTTATATTAAAAAAGTTTAATTTTCAACAAAATAGAGGAATTTTCAACCAAATAATTGAAGTTTAAACGGAAGAAGCTAAATTCTCAACCAAACATGGATTAATGAAATTTTCAGTTAAAAAAATTAATTTTCACTGAAAAAAATTTAAACAATATTATCCAATAGAGGTTAATGTAAAAATGGAGATTGGCCATGCGATGCATCTAATTGCATTGAATCGCACATACAGTTATAGACCGGAATTATTTTTAATTGGAGTTTTGCAATAGAATTTTAATTTATTGAATAATAAAATAATACTTTAATAAATAGTATTATTGAAGAGATTGAAGTGGTTAATTGATAATAAGGAATACAAGTTGTTATATATTATATAATTTGTACCTTTGAACTAAAGTTCAGTAAATATTGATTGTTTAATGGGAATAAAAAGTGACTTTGGACATAAATTAAAAATATAATACAAATAATATTTATCGAATTTTTTTGACTGAAAGTACTTACTGCAACTAATTCAATATTTAATGAATAAAGTAAAATATTTAAATTGGAAAATAATGGAAAAAATCACTAATTGTTGAAATAAAAAAATATATTTTGAAATTATCTGCATTTAATAGTATTATAAATCAAAAAGGTGTGATTTCTACTAAATTGAAAATTAGGAGAATGATCATTCCGTAATGATGAAGTGCCACCAATTTCATCTTTACGATTTAAATACATTGCGTCAATTCAAATCCATTGAGGTATATTCAATGATAGTTCTACCAATGGCATTTAATTGCAAATGCTCATTTCAACATTTCCATTTGAATACAATTGGCCTTTTTTATTTGCAGGGATGGTAAAAAAGAATGAAAAATGGCCGTATGCCAAAATGTTGTTTGGAAATTTAGGGTTTTAGCTTCTTATTTGAAAACTGCATCCAGTTTTAGGAAAACGTGGCTGAAAATATACGTATTTTAAACTATCCTTATTTGTAGCAAAAATAAAGTTTTTATTTTTAAAATAACATCTTTATTCTTAATAAAAGCTTCGTATATTTAATTTTATTATTTTGTCAAACCAAATAATATTATAATTGACACGAACAACTTTTTCCTTTAATATAGATCAATTTTTGGTTGCATGAAGCAAAATATTGTTTTACATTAAGAAACAATATTCTCGTTACAACAACAAACTATTTCTTTAATTCAAATAAAAAAGTAAAAAGATAACCAAGGAATTTCTGCAAATGAAAGAAAATTTTGTCTCGGTGAGGGTAGGTATTTCTAATAAGTAATTTAATTATTCAACGAAAATATAGATTTTTATCCACTCAGTTACTTAACAGGCACTGTCTAGTATTTCGGAATTTTCCGTAAGATTAATTATGTATAGTGCTACGACTGCTCTTATAGAAAATTCCGCAATAATAGACAGTTCGTTAATAGGCCTTATAAGAAAAATAAATATTAAACAGCCGTCATTCTGTTTTACGATAAAAAAAAAATTGATATGAAAGTTGATTTATGTTAATTTTTATTGATGTATTATAATTTCTTCATAGAGAAAATTTATCAGAAAAGTTAAAAAATGTATACACGAGACAAAAAGAATACAAGTTTTAATTATATTTTATTATTTAGGAATATCATTCATTTAATTCTAGATGTTACTAAGCGAAAAATATTTCACACTGGGCAGATTTTCTTTTTTTTTCTAATTATAATAAATAAATTTAATTTAAAAATTTTTCAACACGTTCTTTACCTCTGGTTTTTATCATATCAGAGTTACCAACTCCGATCTTCTCTATCGACTCTATCAAATTGTACCCTGTTTAACCAAGTGAGTGACAGGCGGCTGGCAGGTAAGCCACCTTTCATTTTAGTTCCGCAACTCAAACAATTAGGGGAACAGGGCGCGCTTTTGGACCTTTAATTTTAGTTCCCGGGAGGTTAAGGGAAACAGGGCGCGCTGCGGTAAGTCAGTCGAAATCAAATACACGGCATGAGCAATCTCCCACCTCATCTCTGGTTCTACTAGACTATTGTGTGCGTGTGCAAGCGCGCGCTAACTTTTGTATTCAATTTTCTCATTTACTCACTTTTTGAATAACTATTTATTTTTTAGCATTTTTCGATCAATCAAATTCTTACTGAAATTATATTCTCAAAGAATGTATTCAGTGAATCCATGGAACGTAGAATTTACTATTAATAATAGTAAATGGCGAGACATGATTGGAAGATTTCAAGTGTACGTTATGTAATTTAATATATTTAAAAAACATAATTTTTCTATAATGACATTTGCGAGTACATTCACGGCCATTTTTTTTAAATATTAGCATCAATATACATCGCTAATCATTAACAAATTAATACCTATAATTTAAAAAATTATATTTCTATCCGATTCTCAGTAATCAATATAAAAATCATTAAACATATATTTGCACTGGAATGCTTAAATAATTTTGTATAGAAAAAGAAGAGCGTGTCGAAATACATTGCTAAATAATTAAAACATATGTACATTGTACATGTCATTTTGAAAAATTGAATTCAAATACTCATTTCACGGCCATTTTTGTAAATCTGTGAATCAAGAAACATCGCTAAATCATTAAAACATTATCATATTAGAACGTTTAAATAATTCAGAAAAAAAACAGTGTACGACAAAACATGGCTGAATAATTAAAATATAGCCACATATAATTTTGAAATTGAATTAAGATACATGCTTCACATTTTTCGTGGTTATCTCAGCGATATATTAAGTCCCACTCCTCCATGTCTCAGGGATGTAAATTAAAAAAATTCAAACTTCCATAAATTAAAGCTTGGGATATCTCCTCTTTGAAATGAGATCAAGAACATAATGAAATATTCACTTGTTTTCGAATTATAATAAAAAATGTGGAAGCATGTCCAAGACGAAAATCAGTTCGACGAGCGGCAGTGGAAAGTCCAATTTAAATCTTTTGTTAACGTGCCAAAAACAACAGACCAAAAAATGCAGTCACCAAGGGATCGTCCGATTTTCGTCTTGGTTATGCTTCCACCAGATTTTTCATTACAATTTGAGAACCAGTAGATATTTTATTATATTCCTAATCTCAGTTTAAAGATGATATTTCCAACTTTAATTCCGACAACCTTCCATTTTTTCTATTTCCTTCACTGTTAAAAATAGTATTAAATTTAAAATACCAATGTATATTGAAATTAATATCTCAAGCATATGAAATCCCTATTTAGGTACTTGTTTATTAAATTTCATATACAATCATGATAATCGCTCAGATAATTCCATTTGAATCAAAATAAGATTAGCAGTAATTTTCGATTGTTAATAATAAAACATGATACCTTCTTGCAATTAATCAAAAATAAAATCGGATTTTAAGCCGAAAAGTTCAATTACGTAAAGAAATGACAGACCTAACCTACACTCAACTATACTCACATTAAATTTCTACCATTCAGGGCAATTTTTGGAAAGAGTTCCACTTGTACGTTGCACTTTAATCATAAAAAGCAATTCAATCGACGAATTCTAGATTATTACTTGAATTGCGAATATTTGATAAGATTCAAAGAAATAAAAGCACTTCGAGTTTTCAAGCACGCTGCTATACCGACATGTATATTAAATTTAATATAAAGTGTACAGCTATTCATATTTTAATGTATATTAAATTTCAATTCCCGTGTATGCAAATGACTTCATATACATTTATATTAAATTTAATACAGATTTTTCTAACAGTGTTCTCTGAAGCGTGCAAAAAGTGGAGTTTGATAATCGAGAATTGGCCACAAACATTTAAAATAATTATATGATTGAGTATTTGAGCTAGACGTCACAATCATAATAGGATAGGTGCAAATGTCATGAAAGTGAGCATAGTTCGTACATCCTTACATGGGAATGCATCCGACTTTTTGTAAATAATATCCTAAACGTAAAAGTAAGTTATAAATGTATCAATATTAATATTTTTCAAGTGTAGAATGCAGTTGCGCAATTATGTTTTATACTTTTATCGGTTGAAGACCTTTCATTTTCACGAAATAAAATCAACTATTTTATTGTAAATATGTACCGACTATGCTAACCTTCCTGACATTTCCACCTATCCTATCATAACTATGACGTCATGCTAGAATACTCAATTGCAATAGAGGTATGAAACATGAATAAACTTTGATTGTACAGAGCATAGTCAATATTAAATGACATAATATTAATGACAGTAATCAATTCATGTTACCACACAAGAGAACAATTAAAACTCAATAATTATGTGATTCAATATTGTGAAAAAATTAATCAGTTTCAAAGGAAAAAATTAATGGAGAAATATTTTCATTGAAACGTCCAAATAAATTTTACTTTATATTTTTATAAAAATTATAATTATAATTAACGTTTTAAACTAATTTCAGAATAAATTAAATTATATGTACATATAATTGTGAGAATGGAATTGAAATACTCATTCCAAAACAGCACAAACATTAAAAAAATCATATAGTTGCAACAGAAATATGTTAAACATAAATAAACTTTCATTTTACGAATTATGGCCAATATCCAACTACATAACCTTGAAATAAATAATTAATTCATGTTACTTAATATACAAAAATTATCATTCAATCTTTATGTAATTTAATATTGTAAAAACAATAATCAGATAATAATTAATTAAACAGTTTCCAACATAAAAAGCAATAAAAAATTAGTCCCAATGAAACATATAAATAATGTTTATTTTATATTTTCCAGAAAATTATCATTGTTATTAACGTTTTAAACTAATTTCAGAAAAAAATTAAAACCTAATTATGAAAATTGAATTCATATACTCATTTCATAACATCACGAAAACTTACAAAAATTACACAATTGGAATAGAGGTATTTTGAAAATAAATAAACTTTCATCATATCATTTATAACCAATATTAAATTACATAACCCTAAAGCCGGCAAACAAATGTATACGTATTTTTTTTATTTAAAAAAATATATATTTTTTTAGCACTCGCTATAGCCATTTTTATGTCTTATGGTGTGTAACATGTAAAATGCTTCCTATTTTTACGTCTTCGATTTTGGCCAAGAAATTATAAGTCAATTTATTTGATCTTTTATATGCTGGTTCACTTATCAGTGAACATTGCATTTATCGCAATGATAATATCGAAATATTATGCAAAAGTTTTAGGCATATCAAAAATGGCATAAAATGGCAATATTTGGAGGCTCGTTGTGAGCCTCAGATATGCTTGTGTAACTTGACATTTTGAAGACACATTTTTGAGACTATTGAGAACAAATTTAAAAAAAAATCAATTTATGTTTAACTTATATTAAGAAAAGAGTTAGAACAGCTTATGAAAAATCACAAATTTAAGTTGAACACCGGCTGGAGGGACATACATTTATTTGCCTGCGAGAACGATCTGGTGAACATGCCCTTTGAAATTTCTCAAGTGTCATTTTTTGGGTCACCCTAATATACACAGAACTCGAAGTCATGTACAATTACTTATGCCTTCATGTTAGCATATTTAATTTTATATGAAAATAATTTCTCATTTTTGATTTAGAGATTGATTTACGTAGTAGTAAAATTATCATGTACATTTTTCGATCACCTTTGGTCAGAAAAGTGGCGTACAAAAACTGACCATACTTTGATATTTTACGAGTATTCTTCTAAGTAACATATACAAATAAAATATAAAAGAAATTACCAATACTACAACTAATTTAAAAAAAAACTCAAGGAAACTTAATACTATAGGAAGAAGCGGAGAACTTGATGCTTATTTTTTTAACATTATGAGTATTGTTATTATGATGTACAACTATCTATTAGGTCTTAGAGTAATGCTAGTAAATTGCGGGTTTTTCTGAAACTTTGAGCTTTTTTCTACTTTTCACTTCGGAACAAATAATAAATATTAATTCATATGAATTTATACAAAAAGGCCTTCAGTAACTACTTTGAGGGAATTTACATTCAATATGATCCATATAGAAAATTTGAAGAATATTTCAAGTATCTGTTTTATTTCAGAAAAATTTATTCACAAAAAAGAAAGAGATATCTTAAAAACTAATTCTTACTATTGTTTATTTAATATTTGTTCATAACTAAAAAGTCGAAGCAAAGTAAAAAATTTCAGAAAAACCCGCAACTTTCTACAAATTATCACCGAGAATATAGTTATAAACAATAATAAATTATTTAAACAATTATTTTTGTCAACTATTATTAATGTTTACCACGCTATAAGTAAAAAGTGAATAGAAACGTGAATATTTTAGAAAAAAAACGCAACTTTCTAGCATTATTCAATGATAATGTTATTAAAAATAATAATAAATTACCTAAACAATTATGTTCGTTAACTCTAATTAATTATTATCTTACTCAATGCGAAAATTTGATACAAAGTGGAAAATTTCAGAAAAAGCTGCAACTATATATCATTACTATAGGAGAAAATATTTATAAACAATGATAATTTGTCTCAAAATTTATTTTTTTTTAAAAATCTAAACCTAAATTTCTGTTAAATCATTATTAAAAATAAAAATAAATTATTAAAAGAATTGCGTTTGTTACCTTTAATTAATCATTACCTCACTCTAATTGAAAAGTGGACAAAAAGAGGAAAATTTGAGAAAAAACTGCAACTTTTTAGCATTACTCTGACATAATATTCTTATTTACAATAATAAAATTTTTAAACAATTATTTCTGTTCAATTTAATTAATTATTGCCTGGATCTAACTGAACAGTTGAAAACAGGCGCGAATCTACAATAGTGGCGAAACCGGCGTTCGGGGGGGGGGGGGGGGTACCCAGGATTTTCTGACTTACCTCCACTTTTTTCTTTTTCACTGAGAATTGAATAAAAGCTATAAAAAGTACGCAATTTCATAATGGAAAAAATAATTTTAAATTGTTAATTAATATTTAAAAGATTACAAAATATATAAAATAATAATAAATGTGAAAAATCGTGACTTTCTAAATCTATTCTAAATGAAAATAGCTACAAATAATAATAAATTATTTGAAATTTAAGATTTTTATATTAGATTAAAATCAAATTCAAAATCCTATTTAACGTCCAATACGTCTAATAGTTCTTTCAACTATTAACACTCCGACTTAATTTTCAGAACAACATTTTAATTTGATATACATAAAGACTTCATTACAACTTCAAAACACAATATTAAAAATATCTGGGAATTCCAAAAAATTATTATTCAAAAAACTGTTCCTGATGACCATGTAATTATTTCTTTGGATGTTGTTGCAATATTTCCAAGTATATCCCTTGAATTACTTAAACAGGCAATTTTAAATAGATGGGAAGATATATAAAAACACGTACTCGATTAAGTCAAAAAGATTTTATCAAAGGGATAGTTTTTATTATGAACTCAACCTATTTTAAATTCAATGGATCTTTTTATAGGCAAAAGTTTGGTACTCCCATAGGTTGAGTCATTTCTCCGATTTTAGCAGAAATAGTTATGGAAGATTTGAAGGGCTTTGCTTCCAAAAAGCTAGATTTTGTTTTGCCCTTTTACTTTCGGTATGTTGATGACACCTTATTATGTGTTCCTCTAGCAAAGTTGCAGGCAGTTATTGATGCTTTTAACAGTTTCCATCCAAAACTTGAATTTACCCATGAAATAGAGAAAAATAATACAATCAGTTTTTTGGACATAGAAGTAATTAAAGGTCAGGATGGTAATGTTATTACCGATTGGTATAGGAAAAGTATATATTCAGGTAGAATTTTAAATTTCTTTTCGGCTTATCCTTTTCAAAACAGAATTGCAGTAATCAAAAACTTAGTTGACAGAGCTCTAGGTTTGTCCCACATTTCATTTCACAAAGAGAATTTGAATATTGTTAGGAATATCCTTTTTCTTAATCATTGCCCACAAAAGTTAATTGAGCAACATATCACAATTAGAAATTCAACAAATCAAAAACTAACAAAGTAACATTTTATCTACAGAAAATCAGAAGGAATTGAGAGAATATAGTTCTTTTAATACTTTTGTTCTTCCTTTTTTGGTCAAATTTCGAAAACTATTGAATTTATGTTGAAAAAAATTTAATATTCATACTATTTTCCGTATACCATTTAAAATGGATTCAATAATAACTTTTGAAAAGATCCTTTAGATAAATTTGAAAATGGTGCTGTTGTTTACAAGATCACTTGCAAGATCTGTAAGATGACTTACGTGGGACGGACTGGCAGACTTCTTAATACTAGGATGGAGGAACACAAAAGTGATATCCGTTTGGCAAGTTGTTATAAGAGTGTTCTTCCTAGACATACGAGAGGGTTTGTTGATGTTGACCTTGATTATGACGGGGATAATGTTGAAATTTTACATATAGTGAAAGTAATGAGAGAAAGAGAGAATTAATGGAAATGCTTTATATTAAAAAACAAAATGAGTTGTCTATTAATTTGAAAACTGATTTGGATAAATTAAACAAGTTATCCTAGTATGATTAATTACATTTAGCAATGAGTTTTCATGAATCTTGACTTTCTCTTTTTTCTTGTTTGTTTATAACGGATTTGCCTTTGGACCTAGTTCTTGTCCACCAGTTCACCAGTTCTCGCCTGATCACTGAAGTTAAGCAGCGTTGGGCGCCGTTAGTACTTGGATACGTGACCGCTTGGGAATACCGCGTGCTGTTGTCATCTTTCTTTTTGGTCAATTTTTCATTTTTTTTAAATCTTTTACTTCTGTTATTATAATTTTTTTCGAAAACTTAGAATTAAATTTACAATTGATATGTGCAAGCGTAAAAGGATTGACAATTAATATTATTTGTTATAAACAAATTATAATGTCAAATAGTAAACATGGTCTATTGTTCGTTCTTTAATTAGTATTTTGGCTATAAAATTACTTGGTTTCATCGGCTAGGTGATACTTGATCACAATGCTATTTGTTAATTTTATAAAAAAATTATATAAACGAATTGTATAAAAAATTAATACTGTAGACATCTGTAGGCTGAGAAAAATCGTCGTTTTTCTTAATTTTCCGTAAATTATATTTCGAGTAATGTCTAGTTGTTTCTTCATAAAATTAACAACGAATATTAAATAACAAATTTTTATTACTAATATTTACTGGTAATATCACTTAACAAGAATTAAGATAGAAATTATTTTTTTCTGCTTTCAAAAAGCCACGCTAGGCATTTGTTTATATAAATGGTTTATTAAATTAACAGTGATATTAATAGACAAATTTTCATATTAAAGGACAAATTTTCATATTAAAGGACATAATTGGAAAAGTAAACAGTGGAGAATTAAAAAAAAAAGTTTTTTCTCTCCATAACATTCATAATGTGTATTTATATAATTTGTTTGTTGACTTAACAAATAATATTAAATGACACATTTTTGTGATCAACTACATCTTATCGATAAGAGTAAGTTATTTTATTGGCAAAATATTACTTTAAGAAGGAACAATCGACAATGTTCACCATTTGATAGTATAATTTGTTTATAACAAAGAACATTGATTATCAAAACATTTTCGCTCGTGCATTAAATCCGAGATATACTGAGTGTAGGAAAGTTGTTCACGAAAAGATAGAAAAAAAGGGAAAGCATCAACATTTGTTCGCTATATGTATTAACATAAAATTTTGAACAATAAGACTTAAAAAATCTCTTGCACATATTAATCATAAATTTAATTCTAAGTTCACGAACAAAATTTGAAATGAGTTAAGAATTGCGTTCTAAAAGTTATTTAGAACTTTGTTATATGTAATTGCGCCCCACTAAAAGATTAATATCTCCGAAAGTTGAAGTGTCCTTCAATTTTTGTTGTTGTTGAGTCCACGCAGAAAATTATAAGAAATCGATTTATTTATATTGAAAACAACTTAAATGTGCGCTTCTGAGAAAAAATGGAATCATAATTTTTCTTTTTTTTTTGTTCCCCTTTTTAAAAATTTTTTGTTTTTAAATTGCATTAAATTGCCTATAAATTATACGTTACACATGAAAAAATCACCTAAATTAAATTAGCGTACAGTAAATCCTAGGGATATTTTTTATCTGAAGCTGGATAAAAACGTTTCAAATAATTGAGAAATTCCAGTCATCCGACGTCGGATAATTTTTATCGTCTCTGGATTTGGGATTTACTGTGATGTTTCAGATGCGATATCCAGAAAATGGATTGACTCTGTAGTATTCATGGATTGTACTTGATAGGTGCACACTTTATATACATATTACATTATATGAAATTATTCACATAAAAAAATGTAATGCAATGGCTTTTAGGAAAAAAGGTGAAGGTGCGAAGAAAATTTAATGAGATTAAAAAATAGCAAAAAAACATAAAACTATAATATTAACATCATTATAAAATTTAACAAAATTGAAATTTGATAAAAAAGAATGATGACAACAGCACGCGGTATTCCCAAGCGGTCACCCATCCAAGTACTAACCGCGCCCAACGCTGCTTAACTTCAGTGATCAGACGAGAACTGGTGTTTTCAGCGTGGTATGGCCGTTGTCGGAATTTAATGTTAAAACAAGGTAGATAAATTATGCCCCACAACGGGTAAAAATAATGAATTATAGGTGACCATTTTTAGTACGAAATGCAATTAAGTGTAAATGTGCTATCTATCCCTTTTATTTGTCTCTTTGAGTTTTAAGATGGCTAGAAGTATAATAGATACTGTTATGATCATGTTTTATGGCGAGGTTAAGGGTACACTCAGGTAAAAACCCGAAAAATGCCAGGTAGGAAGTTTAATGGCTCAAGTCTCACGAAAGTCAGCAGACAATTAAGAAACAATTAATGTATTACAAATACAATACCATTTACCATAATATTATATTCTATAGTCTACGCTCATGTAATATCGTTGGCTCATCTTACTATCTGAGGATACGAGTAGAACGCTTCCTTATCAACGGATGTTATGGCCAATTATTTATCTTGTTACTTTCATATGCCACGATGTGTACGTCATTAATGGCCTTATTGCCCGCTAGAGGCAGCACCTCTCGGGCACATAAAACCGTAAAAGAGCGAGATATATTTAGCGTTCTAAAGAGTTTAATTTCTCGGAGAAATTCTCACGAGCATGAGAATATGCTCGACGTTTATGTGCTTTGAGAATTTAATGAGCATTTATGAGTATTTTGAATTAGGATTAAAAAATCGCATTTTCTATTTTTATTCATAATAATTACATTGTTTAAATTTCGCGGTAAAGTGCATCGCTTCAAATTGGAAAGAGTGCTAAATTAAAATGATAAAATAAGACAAAGTAATAGAAAACATATTATTCGCATTAAACAGTGCCTTATTCAGGGTTGCTACAATATCCCAATTTCTAAATTCTTCTAGGTATAAAACAAACCATACACCTAGAAGATGAATAATGTTAATGCAAAATCAATTTTGTTTCTAAATATATTTAAAACACTTTTTAGATGTGTTTTCAAGTCAAAAAGATAAATTTTCAATCAAAGGAATGAATTTTTAACTAAAAGTATGAATCTTCAACCAAAAATATTAATTTTTTACCAAATAGCTGAATTTTCAACCCAGATTGTTTTTATTCCAAAAAAGACTCATTTTGAACAAAGTACATGAATTTTCGTATAAAAAAAATCAATTTGTAACCAAAATTAGAATAGTTAAAATGTCAGAAAAATAAAATTTCAACCAATAAAATACGAATTTTCAACAAAATAGTTTGTTTTTTCATCCAAAAACGATTTTTTAACCAAAAATAAAATAATTCAATTTTCAGTTAAGACAATCAATTTTCAACAACAACAAAAATGAATTCTCAACAAAATAATTCAATTTTAAACTAAAAAAGATAAATTTACAAATAAAAAATATAATATTTCAATTTGCAGTTAGAAAAGTAAATTTAAAAAGAAAAACGAGTTTTCAACAAAATTAATTAATTTTCAACTAAAAATGTAAATTTTCAAGTGAAAATGGAATAGTTATATCTTCAGTTAAAAAAATTAATTTTTAACCAAAAATATGAAATTTTTACCAAATAGTGTATTTTTCAGTCCAAAAGATGTTTTCTCTATCAATAAAAAAAAAAACGAATTTTCAGCTAAACAGTTTTTTTTCAATGAAAGAAATTAATTCTTAACAAAAAATAGAATAGTTAAATTTTCTACTAAAAAGAGAATTTTTTAATGAAAAACATTACATTTCTATCAAAAAAAGTAAATTTTCCACAAAAAATGGAATAGTTAAAGTGAATTTTCAACTAAAATAATGAATCTTCAACTAAAAAAAATTTAATTTTCAACAAAATATATGAATTTCAAACTTAAAAGATAAATTTTCTACCAACAATAAAAGAGGATAATTTTCAGTTAGTAAAATAAATTTTCAACCAAAAAAAAACAAATTTTCATCCAAAGAAATGAATTTTCAACCAAAAAGATAAAATTTCAACTAATGAGAAAACTATTTTACCAAAAAGACGGATTTTTAACAAATAGTTGAATTTTCACCCAAAACATATGCATTTTAAACTAAAAATATAATAGTTAAATTTCCAGCAAGAAAAGTAATTTTCAATAAAATTAAAGGAAATTTTCAACGAAATTATGTAATTTTCAACCAAGAACATTACATTTTTATCAAAAAATATCAATTTTCGACAAAAAATGGAACAGTTACATTTCCAGTTTAAAAAAATTAATTCTAAATAACTAAAAACTCATTTTCAACCAAAAAGATCAATTTTCAGCCAATAAGATGAATTTTCTACCAAAATAGATACATGAATTTTCAAACAAATATTTGAATTTTTAAAGGAATTTCCAACCAAAAAGATTAATTAGTCACCAGGAAGATTAAATATTCTCCCACAAAAGTCGAGTTTTGAATAATAGACAACAATTTTAAACCAAATATTTCGTCATAATACTGTGTCCAATCGAAATTAGGTATTGCCTTAAAATATATTTAAGACATTAAAGTTCCAAATTACAATCATAATAAATTTGAATGTATTCCATTTATTATGTGGTATATATTTTTCTCAACGCTGTCTAATGGTACTCCTTGCCTCAAACGTGGGGCGAAAAGTTCATAGCGGTAGGGTAAAAAGTGTTAACATAAATAAAACAAAATTTTTTATTTTAAATTGCACAGAAGGAACTCACAGTATATAGGAACAAAATAATATAAGTGCTTAGACAACTGATATGCTTAGAAAATAATTCATCGTCACTTTCGCAATTAATACAGACGAAAATTTTCTATTGTCAGTGCACAACATATTTTTCATGAGCCGACTTTTTGCATACACTTTTTTGCGAAGTAACATAATGCCATAAAAACTCTGGGGTAGAAAGTGCCACTTGTTACTTTTTACCGCCACACATTCCCATTATTTACAATCAACATTTCTGAAACAACAGAAAATATTTTGAACAGTAAGCTATCTGCACTACAAGAATACATAATCACGCATCAAATTACACCTACTTCATTTGAAACCATTAGCCGCCATATTGGATGAGTTAGGGGGGGGGGCGTCCACTTTATTTTTTATTTTTTTCCTCTGTTTCTATCGTTAGAAAAAATCTGAAATATTCACAGGACTTCTTTCAATCATTCTCAACATGCATAATTTTTTCGAAAAAAATTTGGCGGGAAATTCAAACTCAAAAAAATGTTCAAAATAAAAAAAAAATTTATGTGTGATAAAACGCAAGTATTGATTAAAAATTTAATCATATTGATTAAAAATTCAATCGTTTTCACTGTCCTCATTTATCACAGTTACATATTTTCTTTTTGTGGGTGAACTGCTCAAAATTTCTACCGGTCTGATGATTCTCGACAAATATCGACCATAAACTAAATAGTACACTACCATCGAAAATTGTCGGTACGATCAGCGAAAGTATTATTAATAATCACTGCTGAATTTGAAACGTGATTACTCGTTCTCAAAAGGAACGAGAACATTTGTTTAAAAACCTGTTAAGAAGCTTATTAAATTACGCGTCAAATAAGACCGAATCAAGATATTTTTGAAGAGAATATACCAAGTGAGAAGTATACAAAAATGCAAGAATGTTTCGAATTTTGTACCACGAATAATCATTTTATCTATGTATACATTATTATCTATCATATCACTATGTATACACAATGTATCGAATAATGTACGAATATAGTTATATAATTGTATTATATGAATATCAATATAAGGTATCAATGGGCCTCAGGAGTTGGTATATGTAAAAATTGCAGTTTTTAATTTTTCATACCAAGATTCCCCAAATTTAAAAATCTGAAAAAATTCACAATAATAGCTCTTTGAGTGAATATTCTGTGGTAAAAAAACTGAGTTAATACTAGAGTTTTAACACACACAAAATTTTTTTGAAAATTTTCTTGACTCATCCAATATGGCGGCTAACGGTTTGAAATTTTGGAAAAAAACTTTTTTGATTGTATGCTTTCAAATGACTGACAAAACATTCGATTCCCTTTGGGGCATCTTTTGCATGCTTACCCGGCTATACCCTTTGCACCTTACAATTTTTGTAACTCATCTTCTCATAATATGTATAAAATATAAAAATATATTCCTGAGATTACTCGATTCTTCAGCAAAAAAGCATGGCCAAAATTTTGTCACGAACGTTCAAGCGGTTCCATAGCCCAATTCGCTAAGGCACACGGAAAAAATTTATCCGTAAAAAAGTCACGAACTAGTAGCTAGGTCTCGGATATGAGAAAAATGTATCGGATATTAATGTATTTTCGTAAATAATCTCGAACTTTGAGAAAGAATTGACAAACTTGATGTGAAAATTCTAAAACGGTTCATCACTTTTCTTTACGTGAATAATTACAAAAATATTACGAGTGATTGGGAAAAGATTCTCAGAGCACTCACGAGCTTGCCCGACAAATCTGGGAACTGGAAAGTAGGTTCGCCTGTACGTGGCCCGCACACACGCTCGCCCAAGCGCGCGGTGCGTGTGCGCGCTCGTATGTGTGCTTCGAGCTCGACGGATGAGTAGCTAGAAGTTTGATAATACCTATTTTGTTTGTCCTCGATGGCTGCGCGTGTTTACGCACTCCTAGTTTATGTTTAGAAACTGTTGAGTCAGCAGTCTTTGAGGGTTCGAAGCTTCTGAGTTGCGAATTTATAAATTGATATAAAATTAAATCGCACAAATAAAATTTTTCCTCTTTATATTTCAGTCTGCAATTTTCAGGAACTGTTCGTAAGAAATTCGAAATGTTCGTAAGAAACTTCGAAATTTATCCATATATTTCTCATAGAAATAAGGATGTAATGTTTCATTCTTTTATCTCATATCCGAGACCTAGCTACAAGTTCGTGACTTCTTCACGGATAAATTTTTTCCGTGCATCGGCTTGGTACATACGGGTTAGGTAGTTTAGGTAGGGTTCGAATTCGCAGCGAGTGCGATTATTCAGCGGGTTGAAGCGTGCGATTGTATATGTAGGGGACCGTGCGTGAAATTGGATTATTTAAAATATAAACTAAGTGCAGCAATAATACAAAAAACATTTGTTTGTCACATATCCTTGTAACACTGTTACGGAGTTGTTACAATAAGTGCAAAAACGTTGTAACACCGTCATGGAATTGTTACGGATCAATTACAGAACAAATTTACATCGTAACACTGTTACATATGTGTTACGGCACTATTACAGAACATGGTTACTCTGTCACCCTGTTCCTAAATTGTTCTAAAAATATTTTTTTGAATATAACGCTGTTCCAGAATTGTTACAGATCTCTGACAGAACATGTTACTGTAACAGCGTTACAGAACTGCTACGTATATTTGGAAACGACATTACTTAGACCATGGTCTAAGTCTGTTCTAATCCTGTTACAGAACCTGTTCTTTTCTGTTTTAGAACTTTTACATCACAGTTATACAACAATGTCCGCTGGACACGATATCACAAACAGCTTTTAGCGGCTGCCAACGGCTATCAGGAGTTTATGGTGATTCAACCGATCGACGGATGTCAGGTCGAGTGACAAATTATTTGTTTTTGTGTTATCGTATGTGGCACTTTCTCCCGCGGCACTTTTGACGCCGCACTACCCTATAAGGAATTTCTTAATTTGATATAATATTCCCACAAAACCATACTAGATACGATAAATAGTCCGGAAACAAAATGATTACTTTCAGGAAAAGTTCTACAAAATCATCCTTAACTGTTTTTTGATAGGGATAATGGTTTTTGGTTTAGACGTGGAAAATGCCATAAGGAAATCAGGTTCTCGCCTTAAAACGACCTACAAAACTGCTATTAACTATTTTCTTATGCGAACCATAGTTTGACCGTGAAATTAAAAGTTTTTTGCCCCCTACTAGAAAATTCATAAATATAATTAGACTTAATTCAGAATACAGTAAAGTCCCGCGTATTTTCGCGTCCTTGAAACGTAAGGATTTGTTATTTTCAAGGCTGGAGGGGCCCCCACCTCTATCGCGAGTAGGCAGATTCTTTTTGTCAAGCGACGTTCATTGGCTGCCTGACCTTGTATTGCTGCGCTTGCTCTAAGCAACTTTTTCAACTGCGCATGTGCCGAAAACCGCGGTCGATTTGAAATCAATAAATACCATCAATAATAATGTACCGATAAATACACCCGACATTCCTAGAATTGCTGGCCCACGCAGTTTTTCAGCTCAAAGGGCGAGAGACGGTTGCGACTCTCGCATGAAAAACACCAGCAGCATAGGGACAAAGATACAGTTACTCACATGCGGAGATTGCGCAATATTATGTATTCCAATTGGAAACGTTTCAGGCGGCCCCGATTTGTGCAGTTGAAAATGTCGCGGTCTGTTGGCCAGTGTTTTTGTTGACATACGACGTGAAAAATGTAAAACTTCCTGGAAATAGTACAATTTTCCAACTAAAAATCAATATAATAGAATCAAAAAGCGACTCAAATATTTCGCGGCAATACTAGGCCTAGGCTAGGTCGAAATGTCAGCCGTCAGAAAGGTTAGCATATATAGGATTGCAACTGCACATGAGTTTTTGGAGAAAATATTCTAAAGGTAAAGGTAAGTGATAAATGTCTAAAAAGTAATATTTCTCATGTGTAAAATCTATTTTCTCAGTCATGTCTCATTCTTTTCTCGAGTGATGATCTTTTAGTGTCACGAAATACACGCAATTTTCCGAAATTTGAGGTTACTAATTTGACGTGCTACTAACCTGAAATTTAGGATGTTTTATTTTATTTCGTGAAACTAAAAGATTGTTAATCGACGAAAGAATGGATTGTGACAGAGGAAATACATTCTACAGTTGAGAAATATTACTATTTGTACATTTATGACTTTTACGTTTAGAATACTTTCTCGAAAAAATCTGCATTCCCATGACGTCATCTTAAAATACTCAATTTAAAACCAACGAGGGCGCTGTTCGGACCTCTTTTTTTCATATGTCAGCCACTGCCGCGGAGGAGAGTGTACAGGGACCGTGTTGGGGGTTGACGGAACTGCGCAATTTGAAATAACCGCATACAGCGGGCTTGAAATAAGGGGGTCTTGAAATAAGGGGGCCTTGAAATAAGGGGGTCTTGAAATAAGGGGGACTTGAAATAAGTGAGACTTTACTGTATTAAGTTTCTCGAACTTGCGTTTCGGAACTTAGTGTTTGAAACATAAAGCTCAATACGTACTTCAGATTTTCGGTTAAGATTTGGTAACAGTAATGAAAAAAATTGAATAAATGTAAGTTTTTCATTGGTTATATCATCATATTTTGAAAGTTATTAAGATTCCACAGTAATAGCTTCAAATAAAAATATGAAATTCAAATATTTTAGAAAAGCTATATTTTAACAGGAACTTTTTTCGCACTTGAAACTTCGTTTGCCGGATTTTCTGATTTTTTTTGATGGAGCAGAAGTTTGAGAATTTACTTTACGATCATGTGGTAGAACTTTTACTTCAGGTTCCTGTAGTTTTGAAAGATTGACTAAACGAGAATCAGGTGGCATAGGTTGACCGATATGAAACTGCTTCTGAGCCTCCGGAAATTCTTCTTCCTCTAGTACAAATTGCACTTCATAATCTAATGGATACGCCACAACATATTTACGTTCACTATTAAATACTGGAGCAATCAAATGATCTTTGTATGTTCCAACGATTAAACCCAGGTATTCTATAAGAGGAATACCTCGCCTGACTGGATAATATTGACCATTTTCCTTGTAGAAAAGACCTTTTGGGTCGTAACAACATTTTGGGTCGTAATTACTAACTTCTGTGTTAGTGGATTCTTCGAAATTCCTTCCAGACGTGCTGGCTGGACCTTTCGGTTTGTAGATCTGACTGGGCAATCTTTCCGGTGAACCTAATTATGTAAAAAAAATAGAAATGGATGAGTTTCAATACTTAAAAAATATGACTTAGAAGCACTAAATAGAGATTCCGATATCATTTCTAATTCGCATTATAAACGGTTTATTGGTAAAAAGAAGTTCTTAATTTGAACAATTTCGAATGATAAAAACTTATATTAGGGTAGGATAGAGCAGTGTTGTGAGCTTAAAGTTTACTGCTTCATTTAAATATGAAGAATAAGGAATACTCAGATTGGTATTTGTTCAAAGAGGTTTTCACTATCAAAGATCACAATATGGTCACAGTCATATGAAAAGATCGAAGTAATCTTAAAATTTAAATTTCGACTGCTCCATACAATATGGAATCCAGTTCGGTCAACTCCATATACAAAATCAAGTTAGAGTTGTTCTGTATATGGAATCAATTTTTTTTTTAACATTTTGCTTTTTTCAATAATAATCATAATAATCGAAAAGTTCACACTATATTGTACTTCGAGTTCGTCGCACTACAGGGCATTTTTTTCATATATTTACCTGTAGAATTAGCAAAACCTGCTAAGGCGATGAACAGAGTCACAGTAAGGATCATCACTCTTTCGTCTAAATACAGGCAATTCATATAACCAGTGCAATTTTGATGAATATTCTACCAAACCACAAGAATTTTTATACATACTAGTCGCTATCTCATTTTTCTTATCAAATGATTTTTTTGCATCTATCTGAGACCTTGACGCTATTTGCTTTATCGTGCGTCAGCTCTAATTTGTCGGTAAAACGTAATCGGTGCTATTTACAAAAGATAATTTTAACAACTTGAGTAATCAATTTTACCATTTAAAATAGTAACATATGCTGCACGTATTTTCGATTTCCAACCTATATATAAATTGTAAAAATTACCATTTTTATTTGCAATTCACATTTTTCACCATTTTTAATTAGATCACAAAATTTACCATTTGTCACATTTGGCATATTGTTCAGTAATCTGACCCCACATGTCCAAAATTCGGTGTGTCATTAAAAATTGAACAACGAACAGCAAGAGAGAGAGGGGGGGGGGGGAGAGAAATTATGATGTTGACAACTGACCAGGGACCCTCCTTTATATTCTTCAAGTTAGCTCAAATATCAAGTCGGTCATGACTAACCTAATATTGGCCACAAATCAGAGGAATTCAAACGTAAACAGTCAGGGCCGTCTAAACCGTTTCTAATTGGAATGCATAATATTGTGCAATATACGCGAGTGGGTACCCGCGCACTGCTCCTTTTTGCTACGCTTCTGGTGTTTTCAGGCATAAGTGGCAACCGTCTCTCGCTCTGCGAGCTGAGAAACTGTGCTAACCAGCAGTTCTAGGAAGGCAGAGACCGGGGGGGGGGGGCAGAAACCGAGAGTTTGGTGTACAAATTTTATTTTATGTGACTAATGCGCGCTGAAAAATTAAAAGAAATTTAAAATTGGGTAATTATTACTATAACTGGCCCGGTAATTATATTATTACAAATAATCCGCTCATTACTATTTATTTCGTTCTCATAACGAAGAACTAAATCGTTTTGACAGGTGGATAACAATTCAGCCTAACACTTGACGATACTTGAAATGAGAAAGAGTCTCAAAATGATGAATTTCCCCTAGATTCTTAAAATGAGCCTGCGAAGCTCATTTTTATTGCAACTCAAAACGACACCGATTTTGACGTACTTTTAATAATCGGCACTTTTCTGTGATTTTAGAACGATACATTGAAAATTGAATTTTTTTTTATTTGAAAATATTCCAAATACAAAAACAATTTCGAATTAAAAGGCTTGAATTAAATTGTGCAATTTCAAAAATTAGATTCACAACGATTTTGTTTAGTCTTCTTCTTTTATTTCCAAAGTAATATCTTAAAATTGTACGATTTTTAGTTGAAGATTAAAAAAAAAATTATAATTTAAAATTGAAGAATATTTTATTGTAGGATTTCAAGTATGAATGATAATTTTAAATGGAGTGTACAATTTGAACGATTTGAAATTAAAAAGTTCAAAATTGTGTTTTTCAAAGTCAAAATAGATCAAAATAGAACTATCTGAAATTAATAGCTCAGTCATTGCATAATTTTTTTAATTTTGAATGGTTAAAATTTGGAAGTTCTGAATATTTATGTTGAGTGCTGAATTTTTAATTTTTCCTTATCATAAGTTTTAATTTTGAAATGAAAATTGAAATGGTTGAATTTAGAAAAGCCTAATCAACAATTGAAAATCTTTTTATTTTTAAAGGATTGTAACTTACTTAAGATAATTGAAATTTAGAAGGGTTTGAGTATAAAAAATTTTTATTATCACAATTTTTTTATAGTTTAATTTTAAAGGTATATAATAGAAAATATGTCCATTTTGAATAGTGAAAATTACAATGAATTTATTTCGTGATCTAGAAAAATTCATCACTTTTAATGTTAAATTATGTTTTTTTAAATATAATAACTTATTTAAAATTTCAGAAGCTTTGGCATTAAAACATTTAATTTAGTTTTTGATTTAAAATTTTCAAATTTTAATCGCTTCATATTGAAAATTATTTAAATTCAAAAGTTTTTAATTTTAATTTATCCAGCTTTAAAACGCTTTTAATTAGAAATTAAATAATTTCAATTCCTTTACATTTATAATGATCCAATTTTCAAAATTCTAATCTCAAATTGTTCAATATACGTATTTTTTCGATTTGCCAAAAAATTGTTGTTCTAAGAAGTTATGCGTATTTGAATTCCGTGCTTAGTTTTTCAAACAACCCGAATTTTTTTCTTTAAGTATCTATAACTTTTGACCTGATTGAGATATTTATTATCTTTTTTTTTCTTCCAATTTTGAGAACATGAAAACAATAATTTCTGGAAAACCCCACCTTTTTTATTCTTTAAAATATTTTGGAAAAGTTTACGACAATTGAAGAAATTCATCTTATCAGCATCATGCGGGCTGAACCATTTTTGAGGCCGAGAGAATTTTTTCCCTAAAAATGTGATATTTGATATTGCAAAAAAACAAGATACATTTTTTATAGAACTTTTTCAGACGTGCGAACATTCTATCTTAACATTTTTTCGTATCTGTCATTGTTTACGAGAAAAAGTAAAAAAATTCGATTGTAAGAAAAAAAAATTCTCCCGGCCACAAAATTTATTTAGCCAGCATCAAAGTTACAAGATATATTACTTATCAAAGTACAATTATTTGGTAAATTCCTTCATTTTGGTTAAAAATTTATCTTTTTTAGTTAAAAATTCAACTACTTGATTGAAAATTCATCTTTCTTGATTGAATATTAAATTACTGTTGAAAATTCTTCTTTTTGGTACAAAAGTCATAAGTTTGATAAAATATCCGAATTTTGAGCTTGAAAATTGAACTATTTTGTTCGAAATTCGTCAATTTGCGTAGAAAATTAATCTTGATTGTTGAATTTTCTATTTGGCTAAAGATTCAACCATCTTGTTAAAATTCGTATTTCATCCCTAAATTCATCTGGTGGTTAATTCGTTTTTTTTTCTGTTAAAAAATAATCTTTTTATCTGAAAATGTAGTTATTAAATTTTTTGTTGAAAATTTTTCTTCTACAAGATGAAAATTCAACTATTTGGAAGAAAATTCATGAATTCTGTTGAAAATTCATCTATTTAGGTAGAAAATTAATCTTGTTTGTGGAAAATTCATTTTTTTTTATTTAACTATTTGTTTGAAAAATCATCTTTCTTGATTAAAAATTAACTTTCCTGTTGAAAATTCTTCTTTTTCAGTTTAAAAGTCACTGTTTTCAAAAAAATTCGACTTATTAGCTTGAAAATTGAACAATTTTGTTAAAAATTCATCTATTCGCGTAGAAAATTAATCTTGTATGTTGAATTTATCTATTTGGTTCAAAACTCAACTATCTTGTTAAAAATTCATCTTTTTTCCTTTTTTTCCCCTTGTCTTTTTTCCTTTTTTCCTTCAACTGGTGATTAATTCGTTTTTTGTTTGCTTGAAAATCATTTTTTAACAGCTTCATTTTTGGCTGAAAACTCATCTTTTTCACGTAGTCACGTAATATGTAGGCGCTCCCTTTCGTTATAATAATTTTTCATTTGCAATTAAGTACTCATCAGTTTTCCGTTAATTACTATCTTCCTTGACATTCCAGTGAGGAATTCCTCCACGGCTGAAGAGGATCATTCAAGGGTGGTTGCATCCTTCTGTGAGAAGCCAAAAGAGAAGCGATGGTCTGGTGAGTTAGGCGATGGGGGTGAGGGGTAGGGGAGGCGTTGGCTTGCTATTAGCTCTTAAGCTAAGCCGGAAATTCCAGTCCGGAACCTCCGGGCTGCAAGTAGATGAGAAAAGAGAGCTTGGCCAGAGAACAGAGTCCAGGAGTGGGAGAAGAGGATTTCTTGAGATCCGCATCGGAATACAGGGGCTCGGGAAGAAATCTTCTTAACGCCTCCCGTCAGCCCCCGGGGAGCAGGGATTCAATTAAAATAGTAGCTAATTACTATCCCGAAGTCCCTCGAGCTCGTTTTCTTCAAGATGGTCGAAATAAGTCTTCTTCGTGCTGTATCATAACATTCCAGACTTAAGGGATCAGAACAGATTCTAAATCTTGGCGTGGATTATGGGTCATTCATAAACTGCATTACCGATTTTGGGTTATTGTAACCCCCACCACCACCTTGACGATCGTAGCCCCACCACCACCTTGACGATCGTAGCCCCCCCCCTCCAGAAACGTAGGCTTTAGGGACGCCTACCATAAACTACGTTACCAATTCGACGGTGGAAGGGGGTCCAGACAGAAACTACGTTTGGTTAACGAGGAAGGGAGGAGGTAAACTGACGTAACGTTTCTATAACTTACAAGGAGAGATCGCCAGATGTGCGTCGCCGATTCGACTGCGACTTTACAGTGGCGAGTCGAGCGCTCGAGCATAAATACTCAAACCTCTATGAGTGCAGTTCCACCGAACGAGCTTAGGCGGCGTGGTGTCGCTTATACGTGAGTGGCGCGGCCTATCCAGCGGCTTGGAGGTGGAGGGGGTACATAGGAGTGAGCGAGGTAGCATCGGCGGTCTTTTTTCAATTTCTGTATCCCCTCCACCTCTAAGCCACTGGATAGGCCGCGCGATTCACGTATAAGCGACGCCACGCTGCCTAAGCTCGGTCAGTGGAACTGCACTCTATGAGTGCAGTTCCACCGACCAAGCTTCGGCGGCCTGGCGTCGCTTATACGTGAGTGGCGCGGCCTATCTTGCACCTTGGAGGTGGAGGCGATACACAGGAGTAAGCAAGGAGTCCGAGAGTAGTATCCGCCTTCCCTTTCCAACCTATGTATCCCCTCCACCTCTAAGCCACCGGATACGCCACGCCACTCACGTATAAGTGACGCCACGCTGCCGAAGCTTGGACGGTGGAACTGTACTCTATATCTCGGAAACTAAGGCCCAACGGATCGAAAGAAAAAATACGCACCTACTGGATTTTGATGTACTTTCACCCTGTAAAGCCCCAGTAAAATCAACGACGCACATCTCGCCACCTCTCCTTGTTAGATGACATTTAGTACGTTTCCTGATGATAAATTTAAACTAAGGTTGCAAAGTTTGCAAAAGATGGTCCTGAAACGGTACATCATCGACATGTACACTTCCCGAAAAAATTAGACCTTTTTTGGGGACTTGGTCCAAATGGTCGGAAGAAAAAACTAGGTCTGTCCTAGGTTTGGACGTATGCTTACACCTAGGTTAAAACATAGGTTCATGTCCGTCTACATTTTTTATTTTATTTTTTACTAGGAATCTGTATTATCATCGGAGATGGTAACGATCGATCGATCAGAAGAGAAGTCCTTTCATACACATTATGAAAATGGAAATCTACAATATCGATCAAAGTTATATCCTCTTAGAGGATATAACTTTGATTGATATTGTAGATTTCCATTTTCACAGTGTTTGTGAAAGGATTTCTCTTCTGATTGATCGTTACCATCTCCGATGATAATACAGATTCCTAGTAAAAATTGACTTGTATATAATATCTTGCAAAATAAAGCGTATTTCAGAAAAAGGATTCTTCCTCTGATCTCTCTAGTAGCTTAATCGTTAGAGCACCTGAAAGGAAATCAGTTGACCTGGCGTTCAAATCCCAGCGGAGCAAAACGAGAAGATCTTTTTTTTGAATAAATTTAATTAAAAAAAAAAAATTTACACGTCAATTTGATGAAGAATGTATTATTTTAAACAAAAATAACAATAACTGAAGAATCCAGTTAAAAATGGATAATTTTATAAAAATTTATAAAAATGGCGACTTAATTATATAAAAATATAATGTATGCTTGCGTTTATTGTTTTTGAAGTCTGAAATATTACCTAATATTTCGGATTTTTTTTTACTCTTGATAGTTGTGCAATCAAGGAATAATATAATTATTATATAATTTATTTAATTATTTATTCTTCTTTTTATATCACGGACAACAAAATTGAAGAAAGATTAAACTATGATTTGTCACTTTTTAACATAATTTTATGCTATTTTTATGAAATTTTTATAAAATTAGCAATTTTTCACTCGATTCTTTAGTTGATGCTATTTTTGTTGAAAATAGTACATTTTTCGGTAAATTCGCATAAATATTAATTGTTTTTTTTTTTATAAAATTATTTAGGCGGAAATGAACCTATGTTTAAATTTATCATCAGGAAACGTACTAAATGTTATCTAACAAGGATAGGTCGCGAGATGTGCGTCGCTGATTCGACTGTGGCTTTACAGGGTGAAAGTACATCAAAATCCATCAGGTAAGTATTTTTTCTTTTGATCCACTGGGCCCTAGTTTCCCAGATATCCATATTTTCCCAGATTAGATTTCCATATTTTCACTTTTTTTTTAAAGAATTAATCTTTTTGCGCGTGTTTTCAAGAAGCTTCCCCTCATTCCTTCTTTTCTCGTTTTTTTCGCTTGAATGCAAACTGAATTAATAGAACCCAATAATAAAATCCAACTATTTTTCGTTGAAAGTTAATTCATTTCAATTGGAAAGTCTACTTATATATTTTTGGTTCGTAATTCATTTCGTTATAGGTTAAAAATTCTAATATTCGGTTAAAAATTTAATTATTTTCTTCAAAATTCCCTTTAATTTTTGGTTCAAAATTAATTTTTTTAACTAAAAATTTAACTATTTCATTCTTGGTTTAAAATTGATCTTTTCCGGTTCAAAAGTTAATGATTGTTTTTAAATTTGTTTTGCTTCTTAGTTTTTTGTTTTCTTTAGTTTTTTTCTTCTTAGTGACTAATATCTTTTTGTTTGGAAATTCCTTTAAAAATTCAAATATTTGGTTGAAAATTCATGTATCTATTTTGGTAGAAAATTAATCTTATTGGTTGAAAATTATCTTTTTGGTTGAAAATGAGTTTTTAGTTATTTAGAATTAATTGCTTTAACTGGAAATGTAACTGTTCCATTTTTTGTCGAAAATTTATATTTTTTGTTAAAAATGTAATCTTCTTGGTTGAAAATTACACTATTTCGTTGAAAATTTCCTTTAATTTTATTTAAAATTAATTTTCTTGCTGAAAATTAAACTATTATATTTTTAGTTTAAAATTTATCTGTTTTAGGTGAAAATTCAACTATTTGTTGAAAATCCGTCTTTTTGGTAAAATAGTACTCTCATTAGTTGAAATTTTATCTTTTTGGTTAAAAATGTATTTCTTTGGTTGAAAATTTAACTGTTTTGTTAATTTTCTTTTTTTTTTGGTTGAAAATTTATTTTACTAACTGAAAATTATCGTATTTTATTTTAGGTAGAAAATTTATCTTTTTAGTTTGAAATTCATGTATTTGGTTGAAAATTAATTTTTTTTTTTAGTTGGAGATTCAATATTTTAGTTGAAAATTAACTTTAACTATTCCATTTTTTGTGGAAAATTTAACTTTTTTGATAGAAATATAATGTTTTTCGTTAAAAAATGATCTGTTTAGTAGAAAATGTTACTATTCTATTTTTTTTAAGAATTCATTTCTTTCATTGAAAAAAAACTGTTTCGTTGAAAATTCGTTTTTTTTTTGTTGATAAAGAAAACATCTTTTGGATTGAAAAATTCACTATTTGCTCATAATTTCATATTTTTGGTTGAAAATTCATCATTGTGATTAAAATTTAATAACTTCGGTTGAAAATTCGTTTCTTTTTAGATGAAAATTAATTTTTTTAACTGAAGATATAACTATTGCCTTTTCGCTTACAAATTTACATTTTTAGTTGAAAATGAATTACTTTTGTTGGGAACTCGTTTTTCTTTTTAAATTTACTTTTCTAACTGCAAATTGAAATATATTTTTGATTTGTAAATTTATCTTTTTTAGTTTAAAATTGAATTATTTTGTTGAGAATTCATTTTTTTGGGTTGAAAATTGATTGTCTTAACTGGAAATTGAATTCTTCTATTTTTGGTTAAAAAATCGTGTTTGGATGAAAAAAAATATTTTGCTGAAAATTAGTTTTTTTCTGGTTGAAGATTTATTTTTCTGAAATTTAAACTATTCTAATTTTGGTTAAAAATTGATTTTTTTAGATGAAAATTCATGTACTTTGTTGAAAATGAGTCTTTTCTTGTAGAAAATTAATCTTTTGGGTTGAAAATCCCACTATTTGGTTAAAAATTCATATTTTTGGTTGAAGATTCATAATTTTAGTTAAAAATGCATTTCTTTGATTGAAAATTTATCTTGTCGACTTGAAAACACAACTAAAAAGTGTTTTAAATATATTTAGAAACAAAATTTATTTTGCATTAACATTATTAATCTTCTAGATGTATGGTTGGTTTTATACCTAGAAGAATTTAGAAATTGGGATATTGTAGCAACACTCAATAAAGCACTGTTTAATGCGAATAATATGTTTTCTATTACTTTTACTTATGTTATTATTTAAATTTAGCACTCCTTCCAATTTGAAGCGATGCATTTTCCCGCGAAATTTAAAAAATGTAATTATTATGAATAAAAATATAAAATACGATTTTTAAATCCTAATTCAAAATGCTTATAAATTCTCAATAAATTCTCAAAGCACATAAAAGTCGAGCATATTCTCGAGCATATTCTCATGCTCGGGAGAATTTCTTCGAGCATTTAAACTCTTTAGAACGCTAGTTCTACCCTTCCGATTGCTATGGAACTTGGAGATGTTTTAAAACAGGATTTGAACATTGTTTATAGAGAAAATGGTGGATGTGCCTCAAATACATACAACAACAAAAAATTCTATAAGAATACAAATTTTCTTTTGCAGCACTTCCGGTCAACATAATAAATTTACAATTTTTTTCTAACATTGTCCTATTGAGTCCCATAACATATTTTTCCCCCATCAAAATCGGTTTTGCCATTCTCGAAAAATTTATTTTTATTAATATCCCATATAAACCCCATAACTCCCATAGAGAATTTTCTTCAATTATAATCTTCGGGAAAATTTAATCTTATATCAATGCCAACTTTTTGTGTAAATCCTAATCAGATACAAGAGGGGGCAGCATACACATGCTTAACCTGCTATGCCCTTCATATTTTTGGATAGCAATTGTTTTGTACAAAATCCTCCTTTTTGGCTAAAAAATTCGACAATTTGGTATAAAATTAAACCATTTTGTTGAAAATGTAACTATTTATTTGAAAATTGAACTATTTGGTAGCAAATTATTGTCTTTTTTGAAGATTCATCTCTTTGGTAGAACATTAATCTTCTTTGCGAAAAATTGGTTGGAAGTTGAACTATTTGGCACAAAATTCATGTATTTTGTTGAACATTCATCTTTTTGGGTCGAAAATTAATCCTGTATTTTGAAAATTCATCTTTTTGGTTGAGAATTGAACTTTTTTGTTGAAAATTTATCTTTATCGATGGAAATTTAACGTTCTTGTTGACCATTCATATTTTCGGATTTAAAAGTCTACTCTTTTTTTCAAATATTCGACTTTTCAGCTAGAAAACTTAACTCTTTTGTTGAAAAATCGTCTTTTTGCATAGAAAATTAATCTTCTTTTTTGAAAAAAACAACATTTTTTTGTTTGATGATTTATCATTTTAGTTGAAAATTCAAATATTTACTTGTAAATAAACTTTTTTGTTCAAATTTCATATTTTCGGATAGAAAAGTAAACATTTTTGTACAAAATTCATCTTTCTGCCTTCAAAATCCAATAGTTTGTTAGAAATTTCAATTGCATAGTTGAAAATTAACCTTTTTGATGAAAATTTGTATTTTTAGTCATAAACTCTACTATTTATTTTCACATATATCTATTTGGTAGAAAATTCAAGAATTTTTTTGAAAATTTGTGTTTCAGTAGTTGAACAATATTATATATATTTATTTAAAATTTATCTTTTCTAGTTACAATTTAATTAAAAAAAATGAAAATTCAACTATTTGGTTAAAATTATTATTTTTTCGGTTAAAAACTGAACTATTTGATGGAAAGTAAAACTACTCGTTAGAAAATGTATGTATTTTGTTAATAATTCTTCTTTTTGGGTAGAAAATTAATCTTGTTAATTCGTCCTTTTTGTTGAGGATTGAATTATTCTGTCAGGAATTTGTCTCTTTAGTTCTTCTCTCTTTGGTTCATCTCTTTATTTTTTAACGGAAAATTTAGCAGTTAGTTTTTTAGTTGAAAAATTTTGCTTTTTAGTTCAAATTTCAACTATATAGTTACAAATGTATCTATTTGGTTGACGATTGAAACAATTTTCTTAAAAAGTCGTCTCTTTTGGTTGAATTCAACTGGTTGAAAATTCGTTCTTTTCTTTTGTTGAAAATAATTTTTCAAACGGAAAGTTTACCGATTTCATTTTTGGTTGAAAACTGTTCTTTTTTAGTTGAAAATTCAACTATTTGGTTGTAAGTTCATGTATTTTGTTGAAGATTCGTCTTTTTGAAGAATATTAATCTTGTTGAAAATTTAATTTTTAAGAAATTCGTCCTTTTGTCTTGAAAAAGCATTTATTTTGTTAAAAATTAAATAAATTTTGAGAATTCAACTATTCTGTTAAATTTATCTTTGTTGGCTTCAAGTTTTTTGTTACAAATTTCGTCCTTTTGGATTAAAAATTATTCTTTCAGCTTAAAGTTCATCACACGGTCACGTTGGCATATTGGCAACTGAACTCACTAGAATCGCGAAAAAATGCAGAATAAACGTGAAATCCGTGTTTAGCCAACTGCTACGTTACCTTAGGGTTAGGGGGGAGGGGAGCTGTAGAGATACAATCAACTCCCAATGTAAGACCGGTTTCGGGTATGGCTTGCCTTGGCCTTGGTCCTAAATCGAGGGAATCCAAATGTAAACAGGCAGGACCGCGTGAATCATTTCTGTTGATTTTGGACGCATGACGCAACATGATGCAACTAACGCGCTAAGAGTGGGACCCTTGAGCTGTTTTTTACGCTTGACTGAGTACATTCCCCCTTTCGGCCCGCGGCTTCTCTCAGCAGCAAACTGCGGAGCCATCATCGGTTCTGAGAACGGCGTAAACCGGAGGGCCTTATACTGGGAGTTGAGTGTAAAACTATGACCGTCAACTGGGGTAGGGTAAGGGGGGAGAGTAAAATAGCAAAAAATTGTTAGCGTAGTTGATGGACGGCCCCTTAGTTAAAAATAATACGAAAATATATAGCAAAAAGTTGCGATTAGTTTTATTACCGATTTGATGAAACTGAGGGTGAGAGACCTAGTTCCAAGTGGGGGAATTGATAATATGGAAATAGGATGTGCCTTTGTTAGGGTTGTGGTGGAGAAAAAGGGAGAGTGGGAGTCTTTGTGGAACCGTCTCTGCAATCTGAAATCGGGTTCACACTAGTAAAGCGAGTTTCACGAGTTCGAACCCTTTGTTCGGACGTATTCGCAGTGAGTGTTCATTTCTTCTTTGGGGTGGGTGGATACACTGTGAAAGGGGATCTCATTTCGAATTCAAGTTTCATTTCAGTGGTGGGATTCCACCCACTGCATCGCTAGAGCCGCCACTCGGTGTCGAATTGAGCACCTTAACGACCCTATATTTCCTTAGGATTTGTAACAAATTTTGGGTAAGGTGAAAGAAATGTACTTTTTTTTGGATTTCCATTCGGGAAGGCTAGATGTGTAAAATTGAGACTGAAAAGCCATCAAGATCAATCATTTCTTAGGGTCAAGATAACAGATTTCTGCTCAAGGCAAAAAGGTCTTAAGGCCATTTTGTCAAGTTTTTTCTATACATAATCTAATGTGTATAGAAGGACTCGCGGTAAAGGCCATTTTTTGGAGAAAATTCTATTTTTTATGTAATAATCGAAAGAAAATATGCGTCATGTTAGCGGTACCAAGAATCCACGACCACCGCAGTGGTGGAGTATTCTACTATTTATCTAAAAAGGGAGTAGATAAAACAGTTATCTACATCAATTTTTGCTTCCGTGACTTACCATGCTTTTTACCAGCCACACCAGAGGAAGAGGATCTGCTTGGTTCTGGTTTTTGGCGAACCTGCGGACTTGGGTCCTGAAGAATGGTACTTTTTCATTTTGTCGTTAGGTTTGCGCAAAAACAGAACCGAGCAGAT
>CAKNYM010050431.1:50112-72887 GCA_932195095.1 Andricus curvator
CCAAACAACGCACGATACGAAAAAAAGTCACGACAAGAAAAGTGTTTATTTTTGCACGCCCTACAATATTATCATAATGACTTTTTGAATTTTCTTGAAAAATCGAAAATTCACATTTTTATTGCACAAGAAATATTGAAAAATCCAAAAAATAAATTTTACGGTCAAACTATGCAAGATACGACAAATGATGGCTGGACTAAAATTGTGTATTCAAAAAAGATCTACAAATTTCTCATGGGTCACTTTTTGATAGGATGTGTAGATTTTGTTTTATTCGTAAAAAATAACATTAACAGTGAAAAAATCGGCCCGATAAGCGGGCACATTCTCATCAAAACTTTGCTTATTTACTTTATTTTTCATCTCGGGTGTGTTTTTTCACAATATTTCATTGTTTTCATGTTCTCAATACTATTTCTAACGATTAAAACAATAAAATATAATAATAATTTAAACAATTTATTCTGACTGAAAATCTGACTTTTATTTCAGAATGCGTCTTGATCTTTATTTACTAAAATAATTGCTCTGAAAAAATTCGACTATTACATTTATATTTCAAGAACTATGCTCCAAATAGACGATGGAAACATATGAACTCCTATGTGATACAACGCTGCTGAAGGCTGGTGACCTTCTCAGCATAAAACATCAACCAATTGCGACTCTTTCGGTTTCCATTCCTTGTAATCCCCCCCCCCCCCCGTGACAGAAGTTTTCGTGGGACTGACGTTAGAGCTGGACTCTCCACTATACGGTGAATCACTACTTGACTTGGACATGATTTCAACTCGCAAAACAAATTTCGCGCATAAAGGTGGTAGTTGGGTGTACAATCTAAACATGAACAATACAAACAATAAAGTAGCCTCGGACTGGACTGAAACTTTGATTGACTAAATGCATACACACGGTAAACGTAAAGTTTGAGTTTCAGGCGATGAATGGAGACTGGGTGTTTGGAATGCTAGAGGAGTGAATGATCTTAAAGTAAGAGAACTACGAGAAACTATGCATGCTAGGAAACTAGATATTTTATGTGTACCTGAGACAAAGAAAAAGGGATGCGAAAGTAGAAACATAGAAAATGGGGTGTTGAAAAGCGGTTTTGAAATATGGTTAGGAGTAGATAGGGAATCACATGGTAGTCAAGGGGTCGGTTTGATTATGAATGAAAAAGCAAGATATATGTTCCAAAAACGACTTAAATACTTTTTTTCTCCCCTTTTCAGATAGTTGAAAAAAAATCTTTCTGATTGTAGGATTTATTATAAAGATACGGAAATATACGCTAAAGTAAAGGAATTACCTTCTTCATTTTAAATCAAATACAACTTTAGTCATTTTTATCTGAAGAAGATTGAACATAACATATGGTCGTGGCGAACTTTTGGGTTTCTATTATACGATGAACAGAAACGAGCGTGAAGCGCGAGGTTCACATGATGATCAAACGAAATATCGAGCGCGAAGCGCGAGTGTCGTGATGAGAATGTGTTCCCTAAGGTCGATAGAACCTTAAGTAAATTAGTTCATCTTTTTATGTAAAACTGACATAATTAAACCAAAAGCAGGTCATAACGATGAAGCTTTAACAGAGTATTAGCCCGCGAAGCGTGCACTAGCGAGGACACGAAGTGTGAAAACCTAGACGACAAATGTGTCCGAGCGCGCAGCGCGAGGTGAATACATTATCGAGCGCGAAGCGCGAGATAAACATATAATCGAGCTCGAAGCGCGAGATGAATACCCAATCGAGCGCGAAGCGCGAGATCCAACAGGTGCGCGCCCTAGGCGCGCTGAAACTTGCGAGCGAAGCGAGCCGCGCGCGAAGCGCGCTATGAGAATGTGCCCGCGAAGCGGGCGGATTTTTTTTTAGATAAAATCCCCTTCCCACAAGAGATCGTCAGACATTAAGACCTTTAGCTCACATCCCTTCTCAAATCCCCAATTACGCCAACTCTCATAATAAGCCTCCAAGCAATGCCTGACGTACTCAATCCTGTGGGTTTTCTATTTCTAATATCCCTTACCGTATGCAGCCGGCTTTTTATCAGAAGCGATAGCATTTGCCTGAAAATTTGGTCAGAGAAGTGGAAAACTGCAGAAAACCGAAACTCGGCTAAGAGGCCGTCCATAAACTACGTTACTAATTTGAGGGTAAGAGAGAGTCGCGCCAAGAACTATGATTGGTAAAAAGGCAGGTGGGGGGCCCCCCCCCCCCCTTGAGGTAACATTTATAGCTTAGGTGACGTTTAGTACGTTTCCTGATGATAAATTTAAACAAAAAAATGGCCCCGGAACGGTACAGTTCATTAATAATTTGACAAGTTTGAAAAGCACTTTCATATTTCAGACTTCAAACTCTTTCCCCTATTCCCCTCTTTTCCCTATTTTTCAACAATTCTTTCTTTTCCCCTGTTTTCAAGAAACTTTCCCCTTCTTCCCCTTTTCTCCTTTTTTTGGTTTAAATGCGAACTGAATTAATAAAACCCTAAAAGAAAATTCCACTAATTTTGTTTTAATAGTCTACTATCATATACTTTTGGTTCGAAATTCATCTTGCTTGGTTAAAAATGTTAGTATTTAGTTAAAAATTATATTATTTTGTTGAAAATGCAATTATTTCGTTAAAGAGTTTTTTGGTAAAAAATTCAACTACTTCGTGGAAAGTTGAACTAATTTGTTGAAAATTGATTGTTTTGATTGAAGATTCTCATCTATTTGGTCAGAAATTTAACTATTACATTTTGAGAAAATTTATCTTCTTGGTTAAAAAATCATCTTTTGGGTTGAATTATGAACTCTTTTGTTCAAAATTCATTTTTTTTGAAGATTCATCATTTTAGTTGAAAATTCATCTCTTTGGTTGAAAATTGAACTATTTTGTTGAAAATTCGTTTTTGTTTTTTGTTTGAAAATTAATTTTTTTAACTACAAATGTAACTAAAACTCATGTAATTTGTTGAAAATTCATCATTTTTTGTTAAAAATACATCTTTTTGGTTGTACATTATTCTGTTTTGGTCAAGGATTCAATTATTTTGTTGAAAATTCGTCTTTTTTAGTTAAACACAACTGTTTTTTATTTAAAATTAAAATATGTTTTGCTGAAATATCAAATGTTACAAGTATCATTGAGAATTAATCTTTTTCTGTTAAAAAATCAACTACTTGGTTTGAAGTTAAACAACTTAAAAAAAAATTTTATTGAAGATTTCTCATTTTAATTAAAAATTCATATTTTCGGTTCGAAACTTGAGTTAGTTTGTGGCAAATTCGTCATTTTGGCTTGAAAATTCAACAGTTTGATAAAAAATTAAACTATTTAGTTCAAAATTAACTTTTTTGTTGAAAATTTATATTTTTGGTCGAAAGATCATATTTTTAATTGAAAATTAAAAAATTTTAATTAATTAATTTAAAAAATTTAAAACGCAACTATTTGGTTAAAAATCAAACAAATTTTATGAAAATTTAACTATTTGATAGAAAATTAACTTTTTTATTGATTTCGGCTTCAACATGCAACAATTTGTTTGAAAAATCGTCTTTTTGGTAGAACTTCAAGCATCTTAGCTGAAAATTCATATTTTTTGTTGAAAATTCAACTATTTGGTTGAAAGTTGAATTACTTCGTTGAAAATTCATTTTTTTACAGAGTCACCTCTTTTGTTGAAAATTTAACTTTTTGCTTAAAATTCCTTCTTCTTTGGTAAGAATTAATTTTTTGTCTGTAAATTTAACTTTTCCATTTTTAGTATTTTGTTGAAAATTTCTCCTTTTTTTTAGAAAATTAATCTTGTTTGTTAAAAATTAATCTTTTTGTTTGAAGATTCATCTATTTGGTTAAAAATCCCTTTTTTCAAGTTGAATTCAACTGATTGAAAACTCGTTTTTTTGTGGAAAATTAATTTTTAAACTGAAATTTGACAATTACATTTTGGGTTTAAAAAATGTCTTTTTTAAGTTGAAAATTCATGTTTCTTGATTGAAAATTCATCTGTGTGGTTGTGGATTCAATTATTTGTTTGTTTCTTTTCTTGTTGAAAATTTACTTTCTTGTTGAAAATTTATATTTTTGGTTAAAAGTTGATATTTCTGGTTGAAAATGCAACTATTTGGTTGAAAATTAAACATTTTTTATGAAAATTAGTTGAAAATTCGTTTTTTGGGTAGTAAATTAAGCATCCTAATGGAAAATTCATCTTTTTTGTTTATAAATTCAAGCATTTAGCTGAAACACTTTGTTAAAAATTCTTTTTTTGAAGATCCGCTTTTGTCGTTGAAAATTTAACTTTTTTTGTTGAAAATTCTTTTTTTTTGGTCAAAATTGATTCTTTATCTGCGATTTTAACTATTCCGATCCCAGTATTTTGTTGAAAATTTTGCCTTTTTTTTTTAAATTTATCTTGTTTGTTGAATATCCATCTTTTTGTTTGAGGATTCAACTATTTGGTTAAAAATTCTTCTTTTTTAATTGAATTCAACTGGTTAAAATTTTTTTTTTGTTTTGTGGGAAAATAATGGTTCAAACTGAAAATTCGAGGATTCTATTGTTGGGTCAAGAAATACCTTTTGTAGTTGAAAATTCATCTACATAGTTATGGATTCAACTATTTGGTTCAGAATTCGTTTTTTTGTCGTTTAATTCAACCGGCTGAAAAATCGTCTTTTGTTAGAAAATTCATCTTTTATGGTAGAAAAGTTATCTTTCTTGGTTGAAAATGAACTTTCTTGTTGACAATTCAACTTTTTCGGTTGAAAATTCAACTGCTTTCTGAAAAGCTCGTCCTCTTGGCTTGAAAAGTCAACTATTTTTGTTTGAATTCTAACCTTTTTGGTTTGAAAATTCGACCATTTTGTTGAAATCGCATCTTTTTGGATTGAAAATTCAATTATTTTGACTAAGTAATTTTTTTTTGCCCAAAAGTCAACTGTTCTTTGTTGTTGAAAATTCTTCTTTTTGGCTTGAAATTCCATCTCTTTTGGTAGAAAATATTTGTCGGTTAAACATTGAACATTAATTTCATATGCAAGAATTTATTCCCCTATTATTATCCTTTTCAGGGTTTCGTAGTACCGGGCAGAAACTCTTATAGTTTTGGTCGGATGTCCATCTGTCCGTCCATCGTACTTTTTATTCCGGAGGAAAAGTGAGGGTTGAAAAAGCAGGGGAAGCATTAAGAGGGACAGTTGGGGAAGTGAGGATTGTCAAAGTAGGTTGAGTAATGGGCGGGTAGGAGGGGAAGTGAGGGGTGGTGCAGTAGGACAAGTGAGGGGAGCGGTTGTGCGGGAAGTACAGGAGGGAGAAGTAGGGAAGGGGGGATTGAAGGTGTAATTAAGGGGAGGGCTGGTAGAAGGGAGATGAAGTAGGGGAAGCGATGAGAGGGGAAGTAAGGGAAGTGTGGGGTGGCGAATTAGGGTGAGTGAGGGACCGGTAGATGAAAAGCAATGGTGGAGCAGTAGGGGAAATTAGGGGAGCGTTTGTAGGGAAAGTACAGGAGGGAAAAGTAGGGAAGGAGTGGAAATTGAAGGTGTTATTAAGGGAAGGGATAGTAGAAGAAGGGAGAGCAAGTAGGGGAACTGGGGGGATGTAACGTAGGTTAAAGGAATGGGAGTGGGGAGGGGAAAGTATGGAATGGGATTTTGAGCTACATTATTTTAGAGGGCGGGGGAGGGGGTCAAAACTACGGACGTCAACGAGGAGGGACGGGGTGATAAAAATAGCCCAAAATTGGTAACGTAGTTTATGGACGGCCACTAATCGAGAATCACGAAAGATCACTTATCCGAGCTACTGTCGTCGGTTAGTTCTTCTTACTATTTTTTTTCTTTTCTTTTTCTCCATTGAAACTGATTTCTAGTCAAGCTTCTTTGAAAGAGTCGTTGTGTACAAATAAGTTGATAGACCAGGGTCAGAGTGGGATGAAACGGTGGAGAAACAGTGTTTTACGTTTGAGAGGACGGTAAGCCGCTGATGTATCACTGGTTGAGTGTGCGGAGTCAGCGTTGCCAGTCCAACAAACCGGACAATCCGATTTTTTGTAACTCGCCTCTTCTTTCATTCCGGTGACAACGTGCTGAAGCTCGAGGAAAACTCTTTCACGAGCAAAATGGACTGGTAGAGGAAAAAGGAAAACAAATTCGCCATGCAGAGAGGTAAACCTAAATCCGACTGAAAGGATCCGAGAGATTTAAATTGTACCTCCCTTATCACATTTTCAAAATGGGAGTCTGCACCTTCAAATTCAATAAAATACATACCTATTTTTCGTTACGAGTTTTTATTTTCATTAGTTTCAATATTAAAATTTTCCTCTTTTCACCACGAAAATTTAAATAAATTTTATAAAAAAATACAAATTCAGAGTACAGATGGAAAGACTGCTACATCCAGAAGTGCAAGCACTGCTGCTAAATTCACCACAGTCAGTCAAATTCTTAAAAACTGACAAAATCGCAGATTTTGTAGTAAAATTGTTTATAAAAAAATAATTTTATCTCATTGATAAAATAACATAAGGAAGGTATATGACCAAGTTATTTAGAGTTAATTCCTTTGAAACAACAAAATATGGCGTTCGAAAATTGACTAACATCTGCATTTGCTTATACAATTTTGTTAATTAAATAAAAAATGAGGTCATATAAAAAAGTGTCCTAATAAATAGGGTCCTTTTTGAATCATTGGCAGTCGATTTCTTAAAACAAATTACATGGATCCATTAGTTGAAAAGTATTCAAGTTGTGAGTTTATTTATAAAATTGTGTATAACATCAAAAATGATTGTTTTTTGATAAATTATCATGAGGAAAGGATTTTCCCAAGTCATTTAGAGTTGATTCCACTGAAAAAGCAAAATCTGCTGTTTGGAAATCGACTAAAACCTGTATTTGTTTCTAAAATTTATTTAAATAAATAACAAATGTTGTCATGTGACAAAGTCTCCTAATAAATAAGGTCCTTTCTGAGTCATTGGCAGTCGATTTCGTAATCAAAACCAACATCCTTTTGTTGACAAGTAGTCAAGCTGTTTTATTTATTTATTTAAATAAATAACAAATATGGTCATCTGACAAAGACTGAAAATGAAGTCCTTTCTGATCATTGTCAGTCGATTTTGTAACAAAAAACAACATCCTTTTGTTGACAAGTAGTCAAGCTGTGAATTTGTTTATAAAGATGTTGATAAAATAAACAATTATAATTCATTGGTAAAGTATCATAACCGAAGGATATTCCAAAATAATTTTAAATTGATTCCTTGAAAAAAACTAAATCTGCCGGTTGAATATTGGCGAAATTTTGTATTTGTTTAACAAATTGATTTAAGCAATTAACAATTGATATTGAATACAAAAAAATCATACATATTATTTATTTCCGACAAACTCCTGATCAATTGTGTTAAATAAACGAAGTCTTTAGAGCGTGAAATGGTTAACTTATGCATTTGTTTATTATAGTTTATAATATTAAAAATTACTTTGGACTCACATGAAATTGTAACTCAGCATTGTTCTCACGTATATACTGAACAAAAACTTGAAAAATGAAGTCTCCAGTTTTTTAAATATTGAAGTAGCACTTTCACTAGTTAATTTGTTAATTTAAAAAAAAGAATATTTTACAATGATATTTTATATAAATATAAGTAGTTAAAAAAAATTAGTCAAAGTAGGCGCCGTACGCCTAAAGAAAAGGGTTTCGTTTTTCGTACCCTATTAATCACAGCCTTCACTCTCCTCCAAATTACCCGCACTACCCTACTAGTCATCTCCTCACACCCCCCACATCCCTTACTTCTTCACTCATTTCCCATTACTTTTCCTCCCGTAATTTTTCCTAATTTTCCAACCTACCTTTCCACCTCACATTCCTCCTTCTCTTATTTGCCATACGCCTCACTTCCCATAGTTCCCCTCCTATTACTTCCCCTACTTCCCATCCCCTCATTTCTTCTCGTTTCTCATACTTCTCCTTCAATAATTTCCCCTCACTTCCCCTACCCCCCCCTCACATCTTACTTCCGCTAGTTTTCATCCCCTCACTTCCTCTAGTTATCCTGCCCAAACTTCCCCTAGTTATACTCTCCTTGTTTTCCCTAGTTACCCTCCCCTCATTCCCCCTTACTTTCCCTAATTTCCCTCCCCTAATGACCCGTCATCCCCTCCCCTCATTTCCTATCACTTGTTATCAAAAATCAAAAAATCATACACATCATTCATTTCCGACAATCTTTTGATCAATTTTGTTAAAGGGACAAAGTCTTTAGAGCGTGAAATGGCTAAGATATGCATTCGTTTATTAAATTTGTTTATAATATAAAAAATTACTTTGAACTTACACAAAATTACCACTAAGCATTGTTCTCACGTATATACCGTACAAAAAATTGAAAAATAAAGTCACTAAGAATTTTTAATCTTAAAGTAGCACTTTCATTCGTTAATTTGTTAACTTGAAAATAAACCAAATTTTTCAATGTTCTAGGCTACGAAATATGATTATTTGTGAAGAGCGTTTTACTGATATCATGATGTTTTATATAAATTTAAGTAGTTACAAAAAAATTAGTCAAAGTAGGTGCCGTGCGCCTACAAAAAAAGGTTTCGTAGCCTACTAACACGTTAATTAAGTCGTACAAACCTCCTTCTTCCATACTTTTCCTCCCCCACTTCCCTTACATCCCCTCTTACACTTTAACCTATGCTTGCCTTCCTTTCCCCAACTTCTTCCACCCCCAGTTCCCCCTCTCCGCATTTACCCAGCTATGTACTACCATACAAGCTCTCCCCTTACACCTCCTTCACCCCCCTCATTTCCCATTACTTTCCTTCCCATATTTTTTCCTAATATCCCAACCTACTTTCCCACCTCACATTGCCCCGCCTATGATTTGCCTTATGCCTCATTTCCCCTAGTTTTCCTCCAATCACTTCACCTACTTCCCAAACCCTCATTTCTTCCCGCTTCCCATACTTCTGCTCCCATAATTTTCCCTCACTTCTCCTACCACGTTACTTACCCTATCCCCTCACTTCCCCTCGTTTTCCTCCCCTTACTTCCTCTAGTTACCTTGTCCTCACCTCCCCCAGTAAACCTCCCCTCGATTGCCCTACCTACTCTCCCCTCACTTCTCCTCATTTCCCTCTCCTAATGTCCCCTAAATCCCCTCCCCTTATTTCCTATGACTTCTTCTACTTTCCGTCACTTTCCATCTTTGAAAAAAGTACGGCGGACGGACGGGCAACCGACCAAAACTATAAGGGCTTCTGCCCGGGAGTACAAAACCCTAAAAATGGGATCGTTTATAAAAATAATTTATAATGCCAAATTTGTTACCATATAAAAAATAATTGAAAAAAATTAAAAAACTGCTTCTCAAAACTCTTCTTGGAAAGTTAACTTTCACTTAAAAGAAAAAAATTCTTATATTTTATCCTACAAAAACAATTGTTGGAAACGCTAATTCCATAATATACAAGTGTTAACAACTTTACAAGATTGTCACGCAAGTACGTACGTGACTATTTGTAAACACGATTAGTGGCATAAACTCTATCTAGTTTCAAGCTGTCTTAAACTTTAGCTGAAAGTTTGAAACTTTGGAGGATCTGTATTTGCATTGGTCCCCGTCCAAAATTCTGATGTTTGCTCTTTGCAGCAAACTAATAGTTTCCTCAATGAGCCCTTGCATACTGACCAGCTGACCTCAAAAGCTTTGACTTCCGGATTTCTGGTTCGGGCTTTCAGGACTTTTCGTTTCTCGTTCAATGTCGCGTAAGACGTGTGGAACTGTTCTTTTGGGTTTGGAAACTAGAAAGTCGTTGAGGATGTCTCGGCACGTGATTGAATATCGATTAGATGTTGCGTGTCGGTTCTAGCAATTGTAACCAAAGTTAGCACAGGAAAAAATTCTCTGAAGAGGTCACATCAAGGAATTGAGTGTATATTACAATATTTTCCATATTTCAGGGATTTTTTTATTTAATTTCAAGGGATTCTCAGCGATGTTAAAGATTTTAAGGGATTTGAAGGTATTAGAACGCATTTCACAAGATTTAAAGGATTTCATTGAATCTTCAAGGATTTCGAAGATTTCTAGGCATTTGAACTTTTTGTTAGAGAACTTTAATGAACAAGTTCAATTTAATTCTATATTCCAGCGATTTCGCATGATTTTGACTTATTTTGATGCATTTTTACGCTTTCCAAAGTAAAGATTTAAAGAGATTCAAAAGAACTTCAAGAGATTTAAAAAATTGTAAAGTTTCAAAGAATTTTGTAGAATTTCCAAAGATTTAAAGAGATTTCTAGAAAACTTTCGGAAATAAATTAAATTAAATTGAATTTCCAGCGATTCTTAGCAATTTGAATTAATTTTGAGGCATTTTCAGGAATTTTTCACCAAATTTGCAGGATTTTATTGAATTTCCAAGGATATCAAGGGATTTAAAAGAATTTTAAGATATTTAAAAAATGTTAAGGGATTTCAAAGAATTTTGTAGGAATTTTAAAGATTTCAAGGGATTTCGAGAGAACTTTGGAAAATAAATTAAGTTAAATTAAATTTCAAGCGTTTCTTAAAAATTTAAAGAGACTTTAAAGTATTTCAACGAATTTCACAATACTGAAATGATTTTATTGAATCTCCAAGGATTTGAAGGGATTTCAAAGATTTCTAGGAATTTGAACGATTTTGTTTTTTAGAAAACTTTAACGAGTAACTTCAATCTAATTGAAATATTCAACGGATTCCAAATTACTACTGCTTATTTTATTGGACTTTGACAATTTTCAAAGGAAAGATTTCAATGGATTTTAAGGGATTCCAAAGGATTTCAAGAGATTTCAAGATTTTCAAGCGAATTAAAAGAATACATGAATTTTCAACAAAGTACTGGCATTTTCAACTAAAAAAGAGCAATGTTTAACCAAATAGTTGAAATTTAAACCAAAAATGATATATTTCCAAACAAAAATGGAATAGTTAAAATTTCATTTACAAACTTTAATTTTCAACCAAAAATGAAATAATTTTTCAACAAAATAGTTGAATTTTTGACCAAAAAAGATGAATTTTTAACAAAATAGTTGCATTTTCTTATTCTATATAGGAAAAAAATGAGACTTCTTCAAAAAAGAGTGAAAACAGCTCATTATTCATTGTTTGAATGCCGCTCACATAAAATTATATTTATATTTTGTATTTAAAAGTAGGATGGGGGTCAGTTTCAGTTTCACATGATATTTTAAGGAAGTGGGGTGGGGGGCTCACCGAAATATCACAACTTGTCACGAGAGGGCGGGGTGAGTCTAAAATCTTTGAAAATAGAGTAACGTAAAATATCTCTGGTGAAAGTTTCAGATAGAAAAAATTCTATCCTTTTGAATACATTTCATTCCGGCATTTGTATCTGAACCAAACAGTTTCATTCTGATCTAATCCGCAGTCAGACCCAGGATTCCTATGCGAATCAGTCCGAAGTCGAGCTAAAAATTCCTATCCGATTTAATCAGATCTAATCCAAAGTTGAAATAAGGATGCCAATCTGACTTAATCCAATCTAATCCAAGGTCAAACAAAAATTTCTATCCGACTGAACGCGACCTAATCCGATTTTGAAACAAGGATTCTATCCGATTGAATCCGAAGTCGAAATACGAATTTTAATCCCATTGAATCCGAGGTCAAAGCTAGGTTCTAATCCGAATGAATCCGACCTGATACAAGTACGAAGCAAGGATTCCAATCTAAGGTGAAGGATGCTGTTAAATAAACACAAACGGATTTATGCGGATCAGGGACACTGATTAATTAGGATTGAGGGCACAGATTGAACAGAATTGAAAGGTCACAGATTAAAAAGTGTGTTTGGATTGATTCGGATTGGGATGACGGATTGAAAAGTATGTTTTGAAGGAATGAAAATTTGTTCGCATGAGTGCCGTATTTATTCGGTTTGGTATCGGCTTCAATCGGATTTATTCGGCTTGATGCCGGATTCATTCGGGTGGAACTTTGAAGAGACTAACGGATTGAGAAGGATTCAGAAGGATAACAATATTTTTCCGAAAGGTGCTCGGATTCACTCGGATTGAAATATGTCTTCCGTTTGATGTCGGATTCATTCGGATTGGGGGCCACGGATTAAAAAGTATTGAAGCGAAAGCTTCGGATTCATTCGGATTGAATTTGGAGTTAACGGACGGATTAAAAAGGACTGAAAACTACCTTGGGATTGGATCGGAATGAAACTGTTTGGCTCGGATACAATTTCCAGAATGATTGGTTCAGAATGAATTTCAATCGGAAACTTTAGCCAGATATGTGGACGCTTCCTTATTGGAGATTTAAACATACTATGCGACACTATCGGTCCCTACGCGAACTAAACAATATGGCCGTCATGAGCATCCTAAATACACGCAAAAATATCACAAAAACCAGAGAAAACATAGCGTTCAACTTTAATGATCGTCCGTTTAAATGAATAAGTGCTGGGATAAGTAGATCTAATCAGTATAACGTATAACACATCTTAGTTTGTAATTATTTACTTTAAACATGGAATTTGCACTTCACAATCGAACATCAACAAGTTCGAGAGGCTGTGGCATGAGAGGTTGTGACTCTAAAGTAAATACAAAGTTCAATTTAAGTTTTCATAAAGTGCCAAAGGTTGAAATAAATTGAAAGGCGAAACTTATTTGGAAAAATTTAAGTTCTAGATAAACACAATGATTGTTTCAGAAATTTAGTAAATACACAAGAACTCCAAGATAAGGCCAGTTTCGGGGATTGCCTCGCAGTTGCCTTGGCACTAAATTTTCGTAAAATGAATGGTGCGGGGTGAGGTGCGGGGTGGCGACGCATTGTTGACACTGCTGGTGCACTAAGAAACTGTATGGGCCAACAGTTCTAGGAAGAACTAAATCAGAGGGCCCTATATTGGAGTTCTTGTGTATTGAAGAGCATAATCGCAAGAATTTACTTGTGTATTCCTTACGTTTGCATGAAAATGATTACAGTTTTACTGCAATCAACAACACAATTATTAATAAATAATCTTCCTGTTATTGTGTGGGGTTCTGGAGTTGAAGGAGTATCCGCACATTGCAATTATACCAGAGTTAAGAATATTTTCAACTTCAATTATATTTCTGGAAGCAGGTGCAGCTTTTGTGTAACTACACAAACGATCTATCAAGGAGAGGTTGCGAGATGTGCGTCGCTGATTCGACTGGGGCTTCACAGGGTTAAAGTATATCAAAATCCATTAGGTGCACATTTTTTCTTTCAATCCAATGGGCCTTCTGTTCCAAGTTATCGAGGTTTGAGTATTTGCGCTCAAACGCTGGATTCGCCACTGTAAACCCTCAATTGAATCGGCGACGCACATCTCGCGACCTCTCCTTGTAAATTAAAAACGTTACTTCCATTTACCTCCTCTCTTCCTCGTTTACGAAACGTATCCAGATAACAATTTGCTCGCACCTTGCCCGCATGGTGTTTGCACGCGTGTCAACCGATCGGCACGATGTGAGGGCAAGAGTGCAGACATATGTGTCCTCATATGCGCCGTACGCGCGTCGGCACGTGCTTGCCAGCGTCGTGCTAGCATGCACGTGTTTTGAGTTATAATTATTGAAAACAAGATGTTAAAAATAACATAAGTAACAGGAAACATTGTATGACGTTTTTAAGAAGAGACTCCTGTGTTGAAAGTTGTTCTTTCACAACTGATTTTTTTGTTTTAGCTTTTCTTCTAATTGTATATTTTTCTTTATTTTTATCATTTGACTATAAAGTAATTATGGTGCGTTTTCACGGAGCTAAAATTGTAGAGTTCAAAAAATTATTTGTAAACAATTACAACTCTTGCCGACTTTGTTCTTTCCTCAAAATTTGTTCATACTCCAAGCTAATTTTCCGAACCGAAACCCAAGAAAAAATGTTTATTTAATTTGAACAAAAATAATTATTCACTTTTATTTCGACTTATTGTCTGTAAAATAAACTTGGAAAATAACAAAAATTTAGAGGATGAAGCGAATTTGATCAGAGCTTTATTTTTACACAACTGCTATATTATGTTTTTAGTAATAATGCGCTTTTTGTGCCGCACTCTTCAGCGGACGCTATATGCCGACATTTTGCCCTAAGTACCTGACAAGCATGATAGACGCACGCTGTGCTGCATATCATGCAGACCGTGTGCGGGCACTATGCGGGCTTACTTATTACCCTCAGAACGTGCTGTCACTGTGCTTGCATTGTTGTCGACACATCGTGCTTGCACGCCATGCGCCCATGTGCGTCCGCATGCATTGTTATCTGGGTAGTTTCTGTCGGGACTCCATTACATCCCACTGGATCAAAAGAAAAAATACGTACGTAATGGATTTTTATGTACTTTCACTTTATAAAGGCCCAGCTGAATCGGTGATGCACATCTCACGACCTCTTCTTGTGAGTCCAAAACTACCGTTTCCTAAAATTAAAAATACATTTCGTATTAACACTAGAAGTACCGGAGTTCGCCGTACCCCTTGAAGTACCACGTGGGTCATTTTTGACCCACAGTAGGAAACCACCGTTTTATTTATATTTGGGTGATGTTTTGGGTGTAGCCATCTTTACAGTACGTTTAGGAAGACCCTCAATTGTAACCAAAGGATAAATCGGTCTCTAAAATGAATAGTACACTGTCATAAATAAATTTTCAGAAATAAACGTTTTATTACTATTTTTAAGTTTACAGCAGAAATTCCTCAGTCTGTCATCAAACATCATTAACCTTCATCCGCTCGCGTGGGCGGCGGATTGCCGCCTTTTGTTTTAAAACGGTCCCCCGTGTTCCCTTGTTCGGAATGACATTCGGGGGTCCAGGTATTCTCCAGTTATACCCTTTTCCGCAGTTTTTCAAAAAAAATTCAAAAATTTTTTCAAAAATTTATAAAATATAAAAAATCTTTTGAATGTAAAATCTCTCTTTCAATTCACCTTTGAAACCGCCATTATTTAACAACAGGCCCTAAACAATTATAATGGGTGAAAACCCCATAAAATTGTAGAAAAACTTTGGGGCGGCAATTTGCCACCGCGCGAGCGCAAGTGTGACAAAGTAAGACGGGTTTTCGTTGTAAAAATATTAAAAGAGAGTAAAAACATACTGTTTACATGAGTACTAATAGTATTTTTTCCTTTTTAGGCAAATAAGGTAAGTACAGAGTATCTCTAAAAGATTCTATAATGCAGCATGTGGTTAAAATGCTTTGCGTGTTTTCTTGCTTATTGATACCAAGGAACAAAAACATATAAGAAAAAAAAATTCACTCTACAATTATAAATATTTGAAAATATTTAGGAGCAAAGGAGTTGACAGAATTGTCTAAGCTGGGTTCCCTACGCCAGTCCGTAGGGAACCGAAAGCCGCGCTAATATAAAACATTGTCCGACATCCGAATTTCTCATATTTCCGGTTGTTTTTGTCCTAACCTATCATTAAACTGTCGTAATATAGTCCAGCATCTCACGAATAACGTCGATGTAGGCTCAGAAACAATGTAGAGTTTCAACACCGGTGTTATTGATATCGAATTGCGGTAAACTGCGTATGGGTCAAAAATAACCCACGTGGTACTTCAGGTATAACAAGTAAATTTTTCATACTTCTAGGTGCGCTAGAAAGACGAAATTTTGGTAAGTTGTACAACACCATAAATTATTAAAAGTCACGGGAGTGTTTGGTCCTCCGATGATTATAGACGGGGGTACGGCCCTCGACAAACCCTCGTGGGTCAAAAATGACCCACGTGGTACTTCTAGTGTTAAATTATAGCTACTACTCCATATGAATCATATGTAAATGAGCTGCTCATAGCGGCCATGTTTGATGTAGCACCGCAGCGCCACTTTTGACGCGGTGGATGTTAACAGGAAGTATAAAAAGCCTCTATTGATGTCGACTTCTTGAAAACATTTAGAATAACCAATCGGGTGTTACAATTAGCAAGTCTTAGAGGAAGAGAGTGAGAAAAATCAAAGGGAAAAGTAAGAAGGAAAAGAAGAGTGGAGAAAATGCGCAGAACTGTTATTCCGATCTTTTCTTCCCCTGACCGAGACCGTCCATCTTCAATGTAGAGAGCGAGCAGCTATCTAGTAGGAGTAGGCTAAGAGGGTAGGAGTTGTGGAATGGGGATCGTGAGAATGAAGAATAATCAAAATGGAGAGAGACCGAGTAACGGGGGTGAGAATCCGATGGCGGTGGACCGAGAACGAGCTGCGAAGGGTCTCCAGAGTAAGGAGTGGGAACTCGCAGGCAGAGGAGACCGGAATGGAAAAAGAGAATCGACACATAGGTCGAAGAGAAACTTTAATGACATTTCTTATTTCCACCAAACTACCAGCTCGACACCTCGACTTATCCTCTCTCTCTTGCTCGATTCCTTTACCTCAGCCAAGCCAATCTTCACTGAATCGTCCTGAAACTTATTTTCGTTAAAAGTTTCCTTCCCTAATTAATGTAATCTCCCAAGTTTTTACATAAGCATTTCAACATCACCAGAGATGTGAAATAGAATTTATCAAGCCCGGATTGGACCTCTGGAAGATCGGGAAAAATCGGGAGATCGGGAAAATACATAAAATCGACTTGTCCTCTCTCTCTCTTGATTCCTTTAACTCAGCCAAGCCAATCTTCACTGAATCATCCTGAAACTTATTTTCGTTAAAAGTTTCCTTCCCTAATTATTGTAATCTCCCAAGTTTTTACATAAGCATTTCAACATCACCAGAGATGTGAAATAGAATTTATCAAGCCCGTATTGGGGCTCTGGGATATAGCGAAAATTCCCAGGGCTAAGGCGAAATAAATCTACGCGGAAAAAATTTGTTCTTAAGAAAGTCACGAACTGGTAGCTAGGTCTTGGATACGAAAAAAATGCATCGAATATTGATGGATTATCGTGAAAAATCTGCTAACTTTGAGAAAGAATTGACGATCTCGATGTGAAAATTCTTTTAAACGGTTTATCACTTTTTTTGGTCAATAATGACCAAAATTTTACGAATGGTTGGGAAAAAATTCTGAGAGAACTCATAATCTGGCCCGTTAAATTTAGGAACTGGGAACTAGGATTGCCTGTACGTGGCGCGCACACACGCTCGCGCAAACACGTGATGCGTACGCATTAGCTGGCGAGTCAGCAGTCTTCGAGGGTTCGAATCCTCCGAGTTACGAATTTATAAATTATGTAAAATTAATCGCACAGATCAGATTTTTTTTCATATTCAAGTCTGAAACATACAGGAACTTTTCGTAGGAAATTCGAGCCGTTCGTAAAGAAGTTTGAAATTTGTCCATACATTTTAAATAGATGTAAAATTCAATACTTGATTTTTTTTCTCGAATCTGAGACCTTGCAATAAGTTTGTTACTTTTTCACGGATAAATTTTTTCCCTGTAATGTGAACAATTTTGATAGGATTTGAACACTATTTTTTCAAATTTCGGCAGTAACTAAAGTAACTTGTTTTGTTGAAAATTTCAGCCTCTCATTTTTGGAAACTTTAAAGATTAATTTGAAACGTTTTGAGTTGGACACGTCGAATTCAACGAACTGTAAAACCCTGCCAATAAAATATGTTACGGATTTGAGGGGGAGGGGGTCGCGCCAAAAACTAATTTTGATAAAGGGGGGTGCGGGTGGAAGTAACGATACGAACTCAGATAAACTTAGGTACCTGATGATAAATTTGAAAAAAGTTTGCGAATTTTTTCAAAGATAGCCCTGCAACCACAGTTCAGTAATAACTTAATACGTTTGAAAAATACTTTCATATTTCAGAATTTACACTCTTCTCCCTATTCCTATTTTTTCCGCCTTTTAAAAAAATTCCTTTTCCTTCCCCTTTTTTTAAGAAAATTCCCCTTTTTGTCCCTTTTTTCGTTATTTTTGCTTAAATACATACTAAATTAATAGAACCCAATAACAAAATCCAACCATTTTTGGTTGAAATTCAATTATTTGCAATTGAAAAGTCTACTATTATATTTTTTATTCGGAATTCATCTCGTCGGGTTAAAAATTCTACCATTTGCTTCAAAACTTAAATATATTATTCAAAATTCTTTTAGTTTTTTGTTAAAAATTAATTTCTTCAACTAAAAGTTTAACTATTCCATTGTTGGTTCAGAATTTATCTTTGAAGTTAAATATTCAACAATTTTGTTAAAAAATCGTTTTTTTTTCGGTCAGAAATTAATTTTTTCAACTGAAAATGTAACTACTTCATTTTTTGTGAAAGATTGATACTTATAATTGAAAATATTGATCATTTCCAGCGGAAAATTCAACTATTTTGTTGAAACTTCATGTAATTTTTTTTAATTAATCGGTTTTGGTTAAGGAATCAACTATTTTGTTGAAAATTCGTCTTTTTTGTTTTAATCAAACTGTTTTTTGATTTTAAATTATAATCTTTTCTGGTTCAAATATCAAATAAACTACTTCCTTTAAAGTTGAACTAGTTTGTAAAAAATTCATTTTTTTTTTTGGTTGAAGATTAATCAATTTATTTTTTGAAACAGTGATTTTGACACAGAGTTTCAGTTAGACTGGTTTAATTTGATAAGATATTTTTAGAGGCCTAATACCAGTGGTTTGATGTTAAATACTACAGCAGAGGTTTCTCCTTATTAGATTACTGATAAGTAGAAAAACTACTATATCGAAATTATTTTTAGCACGCGAAATTAATTATTATCACGTTATATTCTATTAATCATTTTAGTTAAAAATTAAATTATTTGCTTGAAAATTAACTTTTTTCGTGAAATTTCATATTTTCGGGTAGAAAATTCAACTTTTTTGTACAAAATTCGTCTTTTCAGCTTGAAAATTCAACAATTTAGTATAAAATTAAACGATTTTGATGTAGATTAATATTTTTGTTTAAAATTCATATTTTTGGTTGAAAATTCAACTATTTAGTTAAAATCTAACGACAGTGAACTCTTGCCTATTTCAAGGGCCGCGAAATGTAAACAGTTGCGGATTTTAAGGCTGGAGGGGCCCCCACCTCTACATCGAGTCGTCGGGTGATTTTTGTCAAGTGACGATCATTGGCTGCCCCGGACTTGTATCGATGCGCGCCCTGTAAGAATATGTACACATTTGCGCATCATGCATGTCAGTGTTCTCAAGTGTTTTTGTTGACGTACGACGTGACAAATATAACATTTCCTTGAAATAGTACAATTTGCCAACTAAAAAGCAATATAATAGAATCGAAAAACGACTTAAATATTTTACGGCTTATTGAGTATTGTAGCATGACGTCACGATCTTGATCGGATAGGTGGATAGGTGGTGGTTGGAGAAAATATTCTAAACGTAACGGTAAGTTATAAAGGTCTGAATAGCAATATTTTTCAAGTCTCGAATGCATTTGCGCAATTCTATTTCATCCTTTTTATCGGTTAAAGAGTTTTCAGTTTCACGAAATACAATCTAATATCCGAAAATTGAGGTTAGAGTACCCGATTCTAGTTTTGGATACCTTTTGAGATTTCGTTCATTTATCGTTATTTTTTTGTTTCTGACCCAAGAAAGGTATGGCACCCAACATAATAAGGGTTGATTGAATTAATTCGAAGTTACGGTGCCAAAGGTGTATTACTTCCTATTTCACTAAAAGAGGTTAATGTTAAAAACGCACACAATAAACGTGAAATCCGTAAACTAGATGAAAAATCTATTTAGCTTGCCGCATTGAAATTGGAATTATTTTGAAAATGTCGATAGGAATCTCGGTGTTATTTTATGAAAGCTTACTTTTCCAGATCAGTTCCTGGAGGTAAATGAATCGATATCGAGTGAAGATTGATAACGGAGAGGGAATAAAGAGAGCCCTTGAATTTCCAGCCATTAGATAACTGATTGTGAGATTGTCGAGATGGGCGTAGAATCTCTTTTCAGTGCTGGTGTCGTTGTTAAGCGTCGACGCCAATAGCAATTCTAATAGGCCCTGGGCGATTGAGGAGGGAAAAGAGAAATTGATTAGCAGCAAGAGAGGCGCATTTACTTTACAGAGGATTTCAGCTATTCGAATTCCGTTATCACGGCTCATCCTCTCATTGATTGTGTAGATTATCTTCGCACTTAGACGCTCTTAGAGAAAGTTCATTTTTCGACAAAGATAAGTTGAAAATAAAGGTTAACATACATTTTATACAGGGGAAATGATTACAATTATGACGAACTATAATTGCTTACAATCAATTGGAAATAATTAAAATTGATTAGGATTAATTAGAATTAAATACAAAATCAACAGAATTGAATGGATTTGAAGCCTGCTGCATTTTCCGATAATGAAAAATGGAAAATAAGTTCAGTTATAATAATTAAATTAAACTAATCTGAAATAATTAGAATTCACTGAAAGTAACTAGAAATAGTTAGAATTAATTAAAATTATTTGGAAATGATTATAATTAATCATAATCATTTAGAAATAATTAGCATTAAGTGGCCGTTTAAAAACTACGTCACGCTGTTTTGAAACCTTTTTCGCCCCCCCCCCCCCCCTTTTGGTCACAAATCATCATAAAAAGCTTGAACTCCCTACAGTGACATCACAAATACGAACAGCCCTCCTCCATTTAAGGTTAAATTTTTTTCTTCGATTTGATTTGATAAACGCCTGTATTGAATTCAATATGAAACGCTTAACATTACTGATCGACATATATTGTATGTGCAACCAAAAAAGATTAATTTTATTCCAAAAGAGATAAATTTTCAACGAAAGTGTTGCTTCGAAGCTAAGAAGTCAATTGTTTTAGAAAACAGTTGACTTTTAAATCCAAAAAGATGAATTTTCAAATAAGAAAAATGACTTCAGCCAAGAAAGATGATTCTTCAACAAGAGAAAATTTAATTTTGTACCAAACAGCAACATTTACAACGAAATAATTGAAATTTCAAGCGGAGGAGAGAAATATTCAACAAAATAGTTTAGTTTTAATCCAAATGGTTGAATTATTAGCCTACGAAGATCAATTTTCAAACAGAAAAAGTTGCATTTTTAAACAAATAGTTAGATCTGCAAGCAAAAAAGACGAATTTCATAGCAGACAGTAGAATTTTCCACAATGATGGATACATTTTTAGCCAAGAACTTTTATAACAATAAAGATTAATTTTCTATCCAAAAAGAAAAATTTTCAATAAAAAAGTTGTATATTTGAAAAAAATTGTTGAATTTTCAACATAGAAAGATGAATTTTGTAGGCAAATAGTTGAATTTCACAAAAAAATGAATCATTAACCACACAGTTTTATTTACAACCAAATAGTTGAACTTTTAAGCGAAAACCCGAATTTTCAACAACATATTTGAATTATGAACCAAAGAGTTGAATTTTCAATCCAAAAGAATAAATTTTCTATCCAAAAAGAAAAATGTTCCAGAAAATAGTGAAGTTTTCAACAAAACAGTTAAATTTCTAAAAAATAATTAAATTTTATACTGAAATGATGAATTTTCAACCAAAACAAGACCAATTTTCACCCAAACAATTGGACTTTTATCAAAAAAAGATAAACTTTCTAAACAAAAGATTAATTTTCGACAAGATAAATTTTTTTTCAAGAGAGAAAAGAAACGTCCATCAAATTGTTGATTTTTAAAGCCAAAAAGGCGAATTATCTAGAAAAGAGTTTAACTCTCTATCCGAAAATATTAATGTGAAGACAAAAAGTACATTTTTAACCAAATAGAGGTCCATCAAGCTAGCACCTCCACAATGGAAATTCCCAAATTTTTTTGTATCAGAATTTTGGGCTTTTTTGGGCTGTATTGCCGATTTTTGGGCTCCACTACTTTTTTTTGAAAATTCAAATATTGTGTGGAGGTGCTGGCTTGAGTCAAGCCAGCACCTCCACTACATTAAAATTTGAAAAAATTAAAAATTAAAGACGACCAGAATTTTGGGCTTTTCTTTGGGCTCTTGAACGCGCCAACAACCAATTTCCAAAAACTACCCCTGCCGGAAATAAAACTACCCTCTATATAAAAACTCAAACTAGGAAGAAAAAAAGTACACTACAATTTTGGGCTTATTTTGGGCTCTCAAATGCACGGAAAAAAATTCAAAAAACCACCCCCTATGTGCAAAAAAACCACCCTCTTGTCGAAAATAAAATCTGAAAAAAATAAAGTGCATCATAATTTTTGGCTCATATTGGGCTCTCGAATGCACCAAACAAAATTGTGCAAAACCACCCTATGTACAAAAAAACAACCCCTAAGTAAAAACTCTAACATGGAAAAAACAAAATAGAAAGTAGTGTTGGGCTTTTCTTTGGCTCACGAATACTTGATTTTTTGTTTGAAAAAACACACCCCTACGTCTAAAAAATCAAACGCCTATCTATGAATTTGAATTTCAACTTTTAAGGAGCCCCAAAATCAAAGACTCTATTCACCCTATAAAATTCTAAGTCTGAAACATTTACAAAGTAAATTTCTAAAAAAGGTAATTCTCTGACATTGTTGTTATTTTTGAGGAGCCCAAAAATTAGCGACTCTACACAGTAATATTCTGAAAGAGATTATTTTTTGACCAAGTCATATCTGCCTTGTGTCAAGGGGTTGCTTTTGAACGTTAAGGGTTGAAGCCCAAAAATCAGCGTTTGTATTTTTCAAGAGCCCAAAAATCAGAGACTCTATTCCCGCTGTGAAATTCTAACA
>CAKNYM010050431.1:73615-102474 GCA_932195095.1 Andricus curvator
TGTGTCGTGTCAAGGGGTTGCTTTTGAACGTTAAGGGTTGCAGCCCAAAAATCGGCGTTGATATTTTTGAAGAGCCAAAAAAGCAGAGACTCTATTCGCACTGTGAAATTCTAAAAAATATTCTTTTTTGACAAAGTCATATCTGCGTTGTGTGAAGGGGTTGCCTTTGAACTTTAAGGGTTGCAGCCCAAAAATCGGCGTTGGTATTTTTGAAGAGCCCAAAAATCAGAGACTCTATTCGCACTGTGAAATTCCAAAAAAGATTATTTTTTGACAAAGTCATATCTGCGTCGTGTCAAGGGGTTGCTTTTGAACGTTAAGGGTTGCAGCCCAAAAATCGGCGTTGGTATTTTTGAAGAGCCCAAAAATCAGAGACTCTATTCGCACTGTGAAATTCCAAAAAAGATTATTTTTTGACAAAGTCATATCTGCGTCGTGTCAAGGGGTTTGATTTTGATCGTGGACATTTGCCATACCCCCCCCCCCACCCAAACTGTCCACGTGGTATATGGGTAACCCCAAATGAATTTAGGTGATTCCAAGTGACTTCACATGAATTCACGTGACTTCATGTGAATTCAAATGACTTCAGGTATTTCAGGAGATTTCATTACAAGTGTACACCTGACTTCACAAGTTGTCAACCCCTCGGTGATAAACCTATATCATTGAAACATTTCATTATTGTGAAAACACGCTTTGAGTCCAGTTTCCCTAATAAATTCTAGTATATAGTTTGTACATTGTTTATACTCAAATTGTGGGAAAAAATTTCCTGACAATTCCAGAGTTTTTCCAGGAATTTCTACATTTATCCGTGTATAATTACGTGTTTAATTCGAACTATTCTAACCAAATTTGTTCCGTGTAAGTTTTACAATTATTATATACTTGGAGATCGTTCTTGATCACTCATATTGTTTTATTAACTGATGTTTTTTTATGTCGGCCAGGTGAGAATACCAACAAAATTAAGATCTTTTCAATTCATATGGTTTTATATTAAAAAATCTTCAAAAATACGAACGCCGATTTTTGGGCTGCAACCCTTAACGTTCAAAAGCAACCCCTTGACACGACGCAGATATGACTTAGTCAAAAAATAATCTCTTTCAGAATATTACTGTGTGGAGTCGCTGATTTTTGGTCTCCTCAAAAATAACAACACCGTTAGAGAATTACCTTTTTTAGAAATTTACTTTGTAAATGTTTCAGACTCAGAATTTTATTGGGTGAATAGAGTCTTTGATTTTGGGGCGCCTTGAAAGTTGAAATTCAAATTCATAGATAGGCGTTCGATTTTTTAGACGTAGGAGTGTTTTTTTTCAAACAAAAAATGAAGCATTCGTGAGCCAAAGAAAAGCCCAACATTACTTTCTATTTTGTTTTTTCCATGTTTGAGTTTTTACTTAGGGGTTGTTTTTTTTGTACATAGGGTGGTTTTGCACAATTTTGTTTGGTGCATTCGAGAGCCCAATATGAGCCAAAAATTATGATGCACTTTATTTTTTTCAGATTTCATTTTCGACAAGAGGGTGGTTTTTTTGCACATAGGGGTGGTTTTTTGAATTTTTTTCCGTGCATTTGGAAGCCCAAAATAAGCCCAAAATTGTGGTGTACTTTTTTTCTTCCTATTTTGAGTTCTTATATAGGGGGTAGTTTTATTTCCGGCAGGGGTAGTTTTTGGAAATTGGTTGTTGGCGCGTTCAAGAGCCCAAAAAAAGCCCAAAATTCTATGGTCTTTCATTTTTAATTGTTTCAAATTTTTATGTAGTGGAGGTGCTGGCTTGACTCAAGCCAGCACCTCCACACCAAATTTGAATTTTCAAAAAAAGTACTGGGGCCCAAAAATCGGCAATACAGCCCAAAAAAAGCCCAAAATTCTGATACAAAAAAATTTGGGAATTTCGATTGTGGAGGTGCTAGCTTGATGGACCTACCAAATAGTTGAATTTTCAACCCAAATAGACGAATTTTCCTCAAATTAGTTGAATTTTTAAGCCAAGAAGACAAATTTTCTACAAAACAGTTGAAAAAAAGAAAAATTCTGAACTAAGCAATTGAAGTTTCAATCAAGAAGATTAATTTTCTGCTAAAAAAGACGAATCTGCAACGAAAAACATAAATTTTGAACCAAATAGTTGAAGTTTCATTAAAAAAAGATGAATTTTCAATGAGCTAATAGTTGAATTTTCAACTATCAATTTTCAGTAAAACTGGATTAGTTAAATTTTTAGTTAAGAAAATTAATTTTCAACCAAAGAACTAATATTCAATAAGATATTTAAATTTTAAAATAAGAAAATAAATTTTTAAGAAAGTAATTCAAATTTCAACCAATTAGATGAATTTTCAACAAAGAAGATTAAGTTTCAATGCAAAATTTAATAATTGAACGTTCAACTAAAAACGATCAAGTTTCAGCCAAAAACAGATTTTTTTAAATTTTTGACTAATAAAGTTAATTTTTAATAAGAGAAAACTATTTTCAACAAAATAGTTTAGTCTTGAACCAAATAGTAGAATTTTTAACCAAAATAGATGAATTCTGAAACAAAAATATAGTTATTGTAGACTTTTCAAGTAAAAAGAATTAACTTTAAACGGAAAAAATGTCCACTAGGAAAAATATTCTTCCATTTGGTCAAAGAAATTCCTTTGGTTCGAGGAAATTGTTTTTTGTTCCAGTAAAAAATGGTTTAAAAGAAAACGATTTTCTTTTTTTGAATATATTTTTGGTTAAATAAAAAAATGTGCTAAAGAAACGGTTTCTTTAATTCAAGGCAAATATTTTTCTGAGTGTGTGATTTCCTCATTGAGTTTTATTAATCTAGTTCGTTAAAATTTCTTGAAAACATTATATAGCAAGAAATTATAGTAAGAGGTAAATTGATAAAACGGAATAAAAAAATAAAATTCTCGGTAAGAGGGTGAAGATAAAAGTGATAAAAAGTCATAGGCTGATAATGAATTGCTAAGAGATAGGAATATTATGACGAGATAATAAGGGTATAAAAATAATATAATCCTTGAAAGAGGGAATGCTGCACAGTAAATCCCAGGGATATTATTTATCTGAAGTTGGATAAAAACGTTGCAAACAATTGACAAATTTTAATTAATATATATAATAATATAAGTAATAAAATTGACAACAATTATCCGACGACGAATAAATTTTATCCGGCTCGTGACAAAAATTATCTGCCGTCCGATAATTGTAGTTTTTAATTGTTAGCAGCGTTTTTATCCAACTTCAGATAAATAATATCTCTGGGATCTACTGTGTGTTCAAAATGATAATTTAGAATAGAAAGGGATGGAATTTCAGTGAATCCCTGTAAATTATTTGACTTTCTTTGAATTCCATTATTTTTTAAATCCCATTGCATCACTTTCAAAAACATTCAATTCCCTGGAATTCCACTTAATTCCTTTAAACCATAATGAATTCCTTTTAATTCTATTAGGATTTTTTCCGATTCTATTGAATTCCTTAGGAATTGATTGCACTGTGTTGATTTCCTTAGGATTTCGCTGATTTCTAGAATTTTGTCTCATTTAAATGAATTCCATTTAATTCTCTTAGCATTTAATTGCAATTTCTAAAATTCATTAGAATTTCGCTAAATTCCATTGAATTTCGTCATATTCTTGAGAATTCAGTGCAAATATCTACACGTAATAATGCTTGAGTCCATTAAATTCCATTGAGTTCCGTTGAATTCCATTGAATTTCATTAAATTCAATGGAATTTCTTTGAATTTTGAAAATCAATTGGATTCCGTTGAATTATATATGTTGTTTTTAAATCTTATCTTTTTACATATTTTTTGTTCTACCGTTTCTCCCAGAAAAGGAAAAAGCGATAGGAAAATATGGTTAAAAAAAAATGAAAGTTAAATAATTATTTAAAATAGAAACAGGAAAAAATGTATAAACCGCTATGGAAAAAATCGACAGAATTCTTGGACAGAGAAATTTTTTTTGGTCTCTGGATGTTAATTACTATTGCAGAATTTATTTGACCATTTCTATTTTTTTTAGTATAGCATTTAGATTGTACTTGTTTTCACATTCAAATGGTTCCGATTTTTTATGTAATTTTTAATGTAATCTGAGAAGTCTGATTCAGCTATAATTGACTTACTTTTTCCTGCGTTGCAAATTCTTGAATTTAAGGCTAGTTTGAAGAAATCTCTTTAGTTTTGGGAAAGATTATTATTATATTTACTTATAACCAAAATAAAAAAAACAATTCGATCTTCTGAAAATTCCAATTTTTATTCAACAAAAAACAGGTTAAAATGTAATGATTAAAGTTGTTACAGCTTAAGCCTTCAATTCAGCAAGTTTGTTAAGTTTGTATAAATTTAAAACTCAATTTTCGCGCAGAGGGTAATTCCGCACCAGCTACCTGTGTAATATTCCCCCCCCACTACACATTTCCCCTCACGCCGCCAAACTGGTGCCGTCGAAATATACAAATTTTCAATTTAGCACTTTGTAATTTAGAAATGAAATATTCGAAATCTACCAATTATAACAATTCCAACGATCTGTTATTTGCCTTAAAGAGTGGAAAATTAAAGAATAAGTGTTCACTTTAATGTCAAATTATGTATATTGTTGCAATCATTATAATTCGTAGATTGCGAATGTCATATTTGTAAATTACCAAGTGCTAAATTGAAAATTTGTTATATTCCGCATTTTGGTCCTAATTAGGAACAGAGGAATCCTGCTGGATAGGGACGGCGGCAGCAGCTCGGCTGCGTGAGGGAAAGCCGCGTAGTGGGGGAACAGTTATTTTGGTTGAAATTGACCATCGCCACGATTTTCTAATTCAGACAGTGAAGTCTCAAATTTGAATCAGTTTTACAGAATCTAAGGCTGGAAATGTAGAAATTTGTCTTTACAGCGCATAGTATATAATTTTCCACACTTACGCAGTTTCAAATTTGAAACTATATTAAAAGTTCTCTTTTGGTTGCAATGAGCCAAGCCTTGTTGTCGGGATCATTAAGGTTAACAAACACATCTGGAGTTCGTCCATCTATAATCCCCTTACGAAAAGCAAAAACACCTAGTAGTTGACCTTTGACAATTAAAGGGCCACCATTATCGCCTTCGTGAGCACCTAGTCTTCCAGTTCTATCAAGAGTACAAACATGTTTATCTGTAATGCGAGCGATTTTCTGGTAGGCATTACGACACTCCGCCTTGCTGATTATAGGTACATGGGTTGACTTCAACTCCGCGGAAAATCTCTTTTGGTTTCTGAAATGTAAGATATAAGTCAGGGAACTTTTTGTTTGAGTAATAATAAAAATAAAATTTTGCGAAAATTTTCAGTACATTTTTGGTAATTTATTTTAACTTATCGTTTTGGATTGGTTCAATCGCTACTAACAATTAATTTGTCAACGCAATTCGTTGATCATACCTACCTGTTTGCTCTATCCCCACTACCATACTTCTCCTCCCGAAGCTGAGGAACCTCAAGACTGCTGCTGCCGAACTTTGCTAGTAGGGGTCCTTTGCACTAAATGAAAAATAAAAAGTATCCAACGATAGGTTACTTGTCTTAATTTTATGAAAAATTTTCGGAAGTGTTATGTTGGTTAACGTTTCGTAAAATGATGATAAATGTAGGAAGATGAGTCTAAATGTGGGAAAATTTAGTTTCAAACTACCTAATTTTCAGTTACTGTTTCCGATATGACCCTTTGTTTACCAACCTGAACCTTTCTTTCTATCTGACACTGTTCAACGAGTAAGAATTTAGTATGAAGTGCCTAGAGGTCACTGCAGTTCAGTTCCGTGGGACGGTGCACTTGAGTTGCGGACTATTGTCAGAATCGACGGTGGCATTCCTCGAGTTGCGGGCTAGGGTGAGTGCCAGGGATGTTCCCCTTTCGAGCCTTCTTTCCCTCTCCACTTAACGTTTCCCTCATTTTCTCGGCCCCTTCCTTTTCTAAAATTTCCCCTTCACACATTTTCTAAGCTTAGGACTAGCAGCATTTTCTACTTATAAAAAAAACTCTAATCTCTACTGGTAAAAATGGGCAAAATCACACAAACGAATTCTAATCTAGTTATAAAACCGAATTCAAACATTAACATTTCATCCATAAGAAATTGCTCTTTTTCTATAATTTCTTTTCTCCTTTTTCGCGTGCTTTGAATTGTTACGTAGGTTCCCGATTGGACTTATAGCAACGCTTGGACCAAAATATAAACGTTTGGTTTAGAATTTCTAAACATAGCGTTCAATTTTGAATGATAAGCCTCACAACCGTTTGTTGTTCGCGTCATTGTTAGAGAAAATTTAGCCCAGATTTCAGGTGGAAAATTTGAATCACTCTTAATATAAATTTCAAAAACATAATCACAAAACTTTTGAACTCTACTATACTAATGCTTGGATAGCCTTGAGGTCTTCATTAAAACATTTTACTACATCTGGCAGATTTAAAAAAGCAATACCAAAACAGTTTTTAGAAAAAGAAGATATTCCTGATTTTTTGTCTTTGTATTCATTACATAATCCGATCTCTTAAATTTTTCTCCTTCAACTTTGACCAGAATGAAATATACAACGACTTATAGTTATGGAGTTATTAAACAGTTTAGCCGAATGGAAAAAACTTGAGTGGAGTGATCTGGACACTGTATCGTCATTTTCAGTACGTAAGCACCTATTTCGTATCTATTGAGAAAATACCCTCCGCTCTTTTCCGGAGTTCTTCACACGGATGGGAGGAGAGAGCACGGAACGCAACTCTCACACCTCAAGTGACCGCGGCCCGCAAATTGAGGATTTTCTGACCATATTCCGCAACTCGAGTGCAGCCCCGTGGTACCCTGAAGTATTCGGACCGGTTTTCGAAATTCCATGAGTGCATTATTTCTTGAATTGATTGTTTTGAGCGCCGATGTACTCGTCCGGTTTGGATGTAGTAATTGCGAAGGAATTTCACTGTCAAATCTCAAAACTGTGAATGCGGCAATCTGTATCGAATTCTTATAAAAATTCCCACGATTTCGTTGAGATTGCCGAGAGTTCCAAGATTTCCTAACCCGCTAGTGATCAGAACTCACGTGGGATTCTCCTCGACTCGGCTAGACTCGATGGCTTTCGGATTCAGTCGGCTCTTCGTTCGCTGCCTAGGAGCGTGTGTCGGAATGCTCCAGCCCACTTCATCTCGGTCCACACTTAGCTACGAAATTCCAAATTTTTCTGCACGAATGCTAGATTTTTGAGATTTCTAAGTGTTCCTCCAAGAGTTCTTTTAAGATTTCCCGAATAGCAATCTGAGATTTCTCAGTGAGTAGCCCCTCTGGTAATTGTTAGAAGTACTGATGTACATATCCCGTTTCGACTGTTCCGGTTTGGACCGATTAGGGCATGGATCTTGTAATTACCAAAAGTACTGAAGTACTTGTGCTATCTGTACTGATCCAGTTTGGATCGTTGATTGTTAAAGTAGTGAAGCTCTACTCCAGCTTGAACTGATCCAGTATGGAACAATTGTTTGATAGAAGAGTGATTGTAGTTAAGATCATTTTTGCTCTTTCCGGGAAAGTTTTTCCACAAGTGGGTTTTTCCGTTCGGGAAGCACCTCATGTGTGGAGGTGTAGACAGGTGCAGGCAAGTGCGGGAGCTTGTAAATAAAAAAAAAATAAATAATATTTTCTTGCTATAAACGATGTGAGTCATTTTTAAACCTTCTCCTGTCTCGCCCTGGTTGTGTCGTCGAACTTGGGTAGGGGTGAGCCCTTGTAACGAGTCTGGATCCCCCCTTTCTTTCGGTTGGCTACAGTTACAATTACGGAATTTTCAATAATACATTGTATTTGGAAATTCCGAAACTTGTAACTTGCAGGGCTCGAACTTACGCCACTATTAACACTATTTGACATTTTTTGTTGAGAGATCACCAAATATTTCAAACGAAAGAAACATATTTTTGTTGAGATAAATACAAAATAATCGGTCATTATCGGGGTTACCAAATATTATATACGAAGGGAAAATAGTGGCATCGCTCAAAAAAGTGTCAATAGTGGTGTGAGTCCGAGCCCCGCAAATTATCAGTTCCGGAATTTTGAGATACAACGTATTATAGGAAGTTTTGTAATTGTAACTAAAAATTAGGCAATTTTTTAACTGAATTTTCCTACATTTATCATCATTTCATGACAATTTTAAGAAAATATTCCGTATTTTATTCCGTATTATGTATAAAGGACACCCGATAGCAAGGTTCGGTGACAGTAGTCTGTTGGTCCCTCAGCTGCGTGAGGGGAAGTGGCGTAGTGGGGGTAGAGAAAGCATGTGCGGAAAAGAAATTTTGCATTGAAGAGCGCAAGTGCAACCGTGCGAGTAGATAATTTAAATCAGTCAAATTGTGTTTTGTGTAGCTTAATAATATTTAAAATACTTATGATAATTTACCGTGGTGTCATGTCAATGTATTCCCGGCCACTGAAAGTGCCGTAAGTAAATGGAAAAATATATCCATAAAACAGGTCAATTTTCTCATGAAATTGAAGGTCGATATCTGGATAAATTTTGATCAAGGCAAGATCGTTCGAAAAATCACGTCGTCTATAGCCAGGGTGCTTTATTACTTTTATAAATCTGTGACGAGTACCATAATTTCTCATCAGTGCAAAAGACAGGACGGAGTAACCCACATTTTTCGCTAAAAGACAATGAGCAGCAGTTAAAATGATGGCGGAGGCTAATATACTCCCAACGCAGGCAGTCACAAAATTTTTTTGAATTTCCACAATGTTGGGAACATCTTGAATTTTTGATACGATATGTTCATGCGGCATTTTACTTATTGAACGCTTTTTACGAATATGAATATCCGATGTGTCCTCTGAAAGAATGAAGAAAAATGTATTAATTAGTATGTATCATTTATTATTATGTTCTGGCATTAGGGAAAGGGACATAAATTATAAAAATGTTCCTGTTTCTAACAACGGGAATGTTTTTAATATCTACGTAAAAAATAATTTCTCACTATAAGTGTATTTGCTCACAAGTTTGAGCGTGCCTAGGGCACGCAGCTGTTGGATATCCTGCTTCGCGCTCGATAATGTATTTACCTCGCGCTACGCGCTCGGTCATTGTGCATCCTCCATATTTTCGCATAGGACTTTTAAAATTAAAGGTCAAACCATCGACAGCTAATATTTAGTGATTGAAAAAATGTATACGATTTTGTGCTTTGTTGATTAGTCAAGAATTTTTATTCCACATGATATAGACATACAAAATATTATACAGAATATAAAAAATATATACAAAACATTGCGAGAGAGCTCAACCTATCGTCTGTCATGGTTGATCTCAGATATGTTTTTATCAATTTAAGCTTCGATAAATTTCGTTCTGCAGTTGCAACAGAGACAGGGGTTGTCAGAAGGATTCGTAATGCTACGAATACATTAGGGAAAGTATCATCCAAATTATTTTGAACTATGCAATTTAAAACAGCTATTGGGGTTTCCGCGATATCCGATAGCACGTATTTCAAGTGCAGAAGCTCATAACAAGGATCTTCGTCATTAGCATCGCTTTCATCACCGTGAGAAAGTTCTTCTACTGATTCAGAGCATAGTTGTTTTAAACGATGCTTTTCGGGAATCTCTTTCAAATTGTACAGAAATTTCCATATCTTGTTATGATCTTCCAATTGTTTGAATCGTTCTTTCATTGATGCAAGTGCAATATCTAACATTGTATAAAAAAACTTCACTTTGAAATTCAGTTCTGGATCGTCTACTGGTTCATCATGTGCTTTATATTCAAACTGCTTCTTTTTATTCCGCGTACGTCCCTTTTTTCGAAACCCGGTTTTACTTCCAAATCTTCCACAATTTCTTTCGTTGTTATCAATGCGCTTTCGAAACCTTGATTGCGGTAATCTTCGAAATATTTCTGACTCAAGTCTAACAATTTGGTGGCTAGTGAAAGATCCGCGGAAGAGTTCTGCATCGATTTGCTAAAAACATTTACTTGAAACAGTATTTCATACCAGACAACTATTGCTACAATGAATTCAAACTTAGTGATTTGAAGAGCAAGTGTACGTGCTTCATGGCGTACGTCGGAATCATTCTCACCATCGTCAGTAAGGGCTATCAAAGCTGCTCTTATGTTTTTCAACTCATACCTGAATGGCTTCAAGCTATCTTTCATACTCTTCCAACGAGTAATACACAGAGTTTTCAATGTCAAACACACGTAAGCACACAAAACTTCCCAATGTTGCGTTGACCCAGAAAATAATACGTAAACGCGTTGAATCGTGCGAAAAAGTGTAACAGATTCATTTCACGATTTCGCTGCATCCCCGATTACTAAGTAGGCGTTATGATTCCCGCATGGGAGATAACTTGCTCTCGGATTCATTTCAAGAATTGTTGCTTGTACCTCCTTTTTTAGCTTTCATATTCAAGCTATTATCGTATGCTTGGCTCCACGGTAATTTTCAATCCGGATATTATTATCACCCAATACTTTCAGAATAATCTCCATAAAATTGAAGCAACTTATTTCGCTAGTGACAGTCGTGGAGCCAATAGAGTGTTTTGTCACATTAACACAATCAGAACACAGCTCTACGAATCTCAAAGTGAAATACATTTGCTCTTTACGTGATTTATCCCGTGTGCAATCAAGGATTAGAGAATAATACCTAGAAATTTTGAACTTTGACAAAATGTAGCTTAAAACTTTTGTCGACATCAATTCGAGAAGTTCATTTTGAATTGATTTCCCGCAATAATGATCAGATATTTCATATTTTCCTAACAATTCTACGAGACCTAAAAGAATTCCATTTTGTGGAGTGAAGAGCTTGTCTGAAGAACCTCGAAATGCTAAATTATGCGAAACTAAGAACTGAACAATGCTCATCAATTTTTCTAAGACTCCTTTCCAATGCTGTGCTTCGCGATCTATAACTTTTTGTCGCTCTTGGTCGATAGTTTTACTCAATTTCAGTCTTGAACTTATTTCACTCCAAATTCTGTGTGCGTGAAAATGATTGCCCGATTTTTCATGTTCATTCAAACTTTGACCTATATGTTTCCAATCACTTAATTCACTTGTAGCTAAATTTGATTTCGGAGTACAATCAAATAACTTTAGACAGAAGCAGAAAACCTTATCGCTACATTCTGAGTATACCAACCATTTTCCTTCTACAGTCTCACCATTTCGTAATTTGTTTTTGAGAAGTGATAACTGAAATGAAGATTGTTTGAAACCTTAGGAAAGGATCTATTTGACAAACTTGAAGGAGCATTCTTTACAATAGCAAATTTATACCAAATTGAACCAAGCAAGACGAATTTGTAACAAAACAGTTAAATTTTTAACAACAAAAAATTAATTTTCATCAAAATGATTGAAATTTCTACAAAGTAGATAAATTTCAACTAAACAGTTGAACTTTCAACTACAAACATGACTTTTGAACGAAGAAGATTAGTTTTGTACCAAAAAGGCAAATTTTCAATTAAAAAAGATAAATTTTTAACTAAAAATGGAACAGTTCAATTTTTAGTAGGGAAAATTAATTTTCATAAAAAAGAACAATATTTCAACAAAATAGTTGAAAAACTATTGGATTACATATGTAAATTACTCAAAATCATCAGGATTACTCTGATTGCAAGTACATATGGATGATCTAAATTACTTCGAATTAGCTGGATTACCTTCACACAAATTCGTTTCTTTGTAGTGAAAATGGTAACCCTTTTTTATATTTTGATTTAAAATTTAAAACAAATGCATTTTTTGGCAACGTCCCTATTAACTGCATTACAATAGGATTAGTTCGTTTTAGAACTAAATTTACTGGTTCACAAGTTGATTACTCCCGATTATACTTATATGTATGTTATATGCCAACAGCCATACCACGCTGAAAAAACCAGTTCTCGTCAGATGACTGAAGTTAAGCAGCGTTGGGCGCGGTTAGTACTTGGATAGGTGACCTTTCGAGAAAACTGAGTGCTGTTGGCACATCGTGGGTGTGGTGAGCCCACACTCGTAGTTATTTACTACGAGAAACTAACCTAGAAACACTACTCGAATCGGGTAGTGTCACGCATACCCTGAAAGGGAAATGGCTTAATGGTATACATACATACATTTAAAAATTCAACCATTCTAATTTGAATTGCAATATTAAAGCTTATGAAAGGAAAAAATTAAAAATTTAACTTTGAAATTTTTCATTGTAAATTGTTTAATTTTTAACACTTCATTTATAATTATTACTTATTCTTGAAATTTTCCAATCAAATATTTTTCAATTTTGAATGATTAAGTTTTTTAAATCGTGAACTAAAAATTGGACAATTTTAAGATAATACATTCAAAATTAAAAATTAGAAAGAACAAAAAAAAGATCGCTACGATTCTAAGTTTGGAAATTGCTGAATTTGTAACCTTTTAATTCAAAATTGTTTTTTAAACGTTGGTTTTGAAGTGTTCAATATTTGGGAACATATTCAAATAAAAAATAATTTAATTTTCAATACTTAGTTCTGAAATCTTCTTCTTGTTACGGCTTGAATTTGATAAAGTGTTGTCTTAATTTTTCTATGTTCTGCATTAATTCTGGAGACACTGAATTCGAAATTGTGTAACTACAAATCCTTTTAGCTAAAAATTGTGCAATTATCAAGTATTTCAATTTGATATCCTACGATTGAAAAGAATCAGGTAATTTTGTACGTTTAAAATTGAAACCAAACCATTTGGAAGATTTAAATCTAAATTATTAAATTTAAAACTGACTAAAATTGAAATCAAGCAATTTAAAATCTTCAAATCTAAAATAAATAAATTTAAAACTGACTGTCAAGGCTCTCAATACAAAATTTGACAGTTTCGAAAGATTTAAATAGTAAAACTGTCCTGACATTTGTTATATTTAAATTGGAAACTATTATCGATTCGGGAAGATTTTAATTTAAAATTGTTGAATCATTAAGGCTATCCATTGAAAGTTATTGTACGTCAGTCAACTTTTCAATATAAATCTAAAATCTTTCAGGGTGACCTCTAAATATAAAAACAAATTTCTGGACATTTTCCGGCTATCGAACAAATTTCCAGGTCATTAATGAATTTCTTCAAATTTTTTATATGGATCATATTAAATGTGAATTTTCCTTAAAGTAATTACTGAAAGCCTTTTTTTTAATTAATATCATATTAATATTTATTATTTTTTCCTAACTTTCTAGCAATACTCTAAGAGAAGATATTTATAAACAATAATAATTTGTTTGAACAATTATGTTTGTTAACTTGAATTATTTATTATCTCACTGAGTACAAAATGGACTAAGAGTGCAAATTTTCAGAAAAAGAGCGCAACTATCTAGCATTACTATAGGAAAAGATAGTTGCAGACAATAATAATTTGTTTAATTAATTATGTTTGTTTTTTCCACTTACCAATAATCTCTGCTGATAAGGGCGTAATTCCATGAGATAAGATTGCACATGTTATTAGGAGAGACATGTAAGATTTTTTCCCCATTAAAAAAAAATAATTCTGTTTAGATGCTGGATTCACACGACTAGAAACTGAACGGGCAAAAATATAGTTTTATACCGGACTGTAATTTAGGGCATATTCACAATCTTTTAAACGATGTTTGTACAATACAATCAGCGTCTTGCTTTTCGAAATATTTTTCATACTTCTTATCTGAGTCACTTATTTTAGGGTAAATAAACAAGACATGATCTAGAAACACATGAGACATCTGTGAATCTTTCGCTCGTGAAAAAAATACGTTCACTAAATTCATTTGATGAAAATCTCATATTATGGCGCACCTTGACATTTTTCTTTAATTTGTCTTTTCGTACGAGAAAAATCAATTTTTTTCACGAAGAACTTTTTTGCGCTTCAGCAACTGATCTGTTATAAATCGTTGTAAATCAGTGGATGAGGACTCGTCAAAAAAATTCTTAGTTATTGGTTTATTAGATTATTATAAGCAAATAAAGTAGAAAAGACGGCAAATATGCTAATTAAGGATGTAAAAGTTCTTCTTTTTGCTAAAACTGTTTTCAGTTATTATAATAGTAAATTTTACTCTCAAATGTATGCAAAAATTAGAAGTCATTTTTATACGACATTTTTGTGGTAAGATATTAAAATTTAAGACTTTCTTGGTCTTGGTATTTTCGAGATTTAATGCACATTAATTCGAAAACAAATAGTTATCGAAAATTGGACCAAAATTCGAGGCTGTGGTGTTTTTTGTACGAAAAAAGACTCTTTTGCGCCATTGTGGACTGAACCATTAATTTATAAAAATTAGTCAAAGTAGGCGCCGCGCACCTACAAAAAAGGATTTCGTAGCCTACTAAGACGTTAATTAAAGCGTTCCAACCTCCTTCTCCCATACTTTCCCTCCCTTATTCCCCCTAATTCTCCTGCCCTCCCCTCACTTCATCATTCACTTTCCCTTCCTACCCCTCCCTACCTCTCCCTAACCCAACTTCTTCTTTCTCTACTTCCCTCTCTCCTCACTTCTCCAGCTAACACTCCCTTCCCGCCACTTCTCTTTTCCAGTCATCACTTTCTCTCCGATACTTACCGTCACTACCCTACTAACCCTTCCTTCAACAACCTCGTTTCCTCTACTTCTGCCATCATTTCCCTCCACTTCCCCTACTACTACTCCTCCCCTCACGCTTTGTCGCTTCCCTTACTCCTGCACTCCTCATTTTCCATTACTTCCCCTACTTCTCCACCCCTCATTTTACCTCGATTTTCCTAGTTCCCCCTCTCTTTCCCTACTTCCATACCCCTCTTTTCCCTCTACCCCTCAGTTCATGTCACTACTTCTCCTCCCCTCCCTTTATTTCCCCTAACGACACCTAATTCCTCAACCCTCATTTCTTCTAACGTCCCCTTTTCCTCTCTTCATTTCGCACGAATACTCGACGGAAACTATCAGAGTTTCTGTCCGGGGCTACCAAACTATAAAAACTAAAAAAAATCCATTGACTTGAGTGAATTCAGAAGAATTCGAGTGAATTAAAAAATTCAAGAGAATTCCAAAGAATTTAAAAGTATTAAAACGAATTCAGGTTAAATGAACAAACATTGAGGGTGAGTTACAAATGAATTCAAAGGAATTGCAAAAAATGTTATAAAATCGTGTAAAATTAATGAAATCCACGTAAATCTTATAAAATCCCTTGGATTTTTTTTTAAATATCTTAAAACCTTATAAGTCCTGTAAAATCGTTTCATATCTTCTGAATATCTCGGAAATTCTTTACAACAGCGTGCACATTTTTTCAAATCCCTTAAAATCACTAAATTCCTTGAAATTTCTTAAAACTCTTAAAAATATCTTGGAATATTCTAAAATACTCTTAAAGATTAATTTTTGTTTGAAATCCCTTCAAAATATTGAAATTACAAAAAAATTACTTCAAATTAAAAAAAAAACTTTTGTTCTGATCCACTAATTTCCCGTCTCTTCCCTTACTTCTCATCTCCTCACTTTCCATCATTTCCCCCCTCTTTCCCCTACTTTCCCTTACTTTCCCATCCCGAATTTCCTCTCCTAGGAAAAAAGTACGAAGGACGGACGGTCACCCGACCGAAACTATAAGGTTTTCTGCCTGAGGCGACGAAACCTTAAAAAATAAAAATTTATTCTCAGTTTAGCTTCTATCCCCTAAATTTTCAAACGACATTTTCATGGTCCTCAAGCAGATCACTGAAGCCAATATTGATTAGTTCTCTGCCAGACGATAAAACCGAAAGAGTTTCAATGGAATGGTATCCGAAAGGGATCGAAACGTTGAGATGAGAAGGCGGACTCTTCTCGGTGAACTAAACGATTAAAGGCAACCTGCGATGCAGTTTTAGGAGATAACAAACAAAAGGAAATTGTGGGAAAGAAGAAGAGGAACTGAGTAGATAAAACAAAAAAGGTGGAAGAGAAGTTGGAGAGGATTGACAGGGCGGCGGGGGGGGGGGGGAAGCAAACGATGCTAAAATTTTATATCCTATCAATTCCCGCATCTGATCCTTCAACTCCGTGGCCGCGAAGCTCCGCTCCCTTTACGTATTTCTATTTCGTGTATCCGATTCCACAAACCATAAAATTCCAGGGTTAGAAATTGTCCTAAAATCCTTTAAATGTGAATTTTTAAATCATCTAAATCATATTTCTTTTCGCTCAAACTAGAAAATTTCCAAAAATTTTCCTAATGTCTATTTAATCGAAATCCGTTTGAAAAAGAAAACAATTTGCTCCAATTTCCATTTTTCCGAATTGCCATTTCTCATGATTTTCATTTTACGGAAGAACCATTTGCCCTAATTTTTGTTTTTACGAATTTCCATCTATCCTAACTTTAATTTTTCCGAATTACCATTTACCTTATTTTTATTTTTCCCAATTGACATTAATCATAATTTTTAGCCCCGGATAGAAACCCTTATAATTTCGGTTGGGTTTCCGTCAGTCGGTTGTACTTTTTTCCTGGAAGGGAAAGTATGGGTAATGGTGGGAGGGCAATGAGTTGAGGGGTAGTAGGGAAAGTAAGGGTGGGGAAGAAATTGAGAGGTAAGGCGGGGAGTGTCCGGTTGAAGAAATAATATTATGGGGTGAAGGAAAGTATAAAGGTGGAGGGGAAGAGATTATGAAGGCTGGCAATTAATAAAAATTAGGTGGCGATGGGAAGTATGAGAGGAGATAGGAAAGTAGATGGATGGAAGTGGTGGGGAAGAATGGATATGATCGGATTGCATAGGATAGGATCAGATAGGATAGAATCGGATAGAACTAGATAGGATAGAAGAGAGGAGAGTGATAGGGGGAGAGGGGTGGTTTGAACGAATTTATCAAAGTCCTAATAGGCTACGAAACCATTTTTGTAGGCGCATGGCGCTTAATTAAATTTTTTATTTTAGTGTGCGTTCATCGTACGTTTTTCCAAGGAGGGGAAGTGAGGGAAGGGAAAGTATGGGAGGGGGAGGAATAAACCACTTGATTAACTTTTTCTTTGTATTTTTTTTTCAGATCCTACTACGATTTTATTGCGAATTAATGGACGACTTAATAGGCTACGAAAGCCTTTTTTCTAGGCGCGTGGTGCCTGAATTGACTAATTTTTATTTTACCGAATTGCAAATTGATACAATTAAAATCTAAACAAATTTTATTTGAATATTGAATTTAAAGTGAACTCAAATTCTTTTGAATTCAGTATCATTCCAAGGAATTGAATTTTGTTCAATGAGATTTAATTAAATCCATCAAATTTGGTTAATTTCCTTCGATTTGCATTGAATTTAAAGTATCATTATTTATTCCGTTTTAATAATTGGATTCTGTGGAATTCAATTAGGCTCCATAGAATTCGATTAGAATTCAAAACATTCGACTGGATTCCGCGGAATTCTATTGGATTCGGTGAAATGAGATAAAATTAAATTTAAACTCATATATCTTTATATTTCCATTGGATTCCGTTAAATATCGTTTTATTCTACTGAATCCATTAAATTTGGTTAATTTCCTTAGGATTCCATAGAATTCAAAGGATCCTTTTCGATTCTGTGTTATCAATCGGGTTCTATGGAATACTATTAGACTTCATGGAATTCGCTGGGATTTTCTTGAATGCGATTTAATTAAATTGAAACTCATATACCTTTATCTTTCCATTGGATTCCATTAAATACTAATGCTGGACTCTAGTGGATCATTTAAATCTTCTTAATTTTGTTTGGATTAAATTTAATTTGAAAAATCATTTTGTATCCCGCTCTATCAGTTGAGTTGTATGGAATTCCATTAGACTTCATAGAATTCGACTGGAATGCTAAGAATTTGATTGGATCCCACGGAATTCTATTGGATTCAGTTAAATGAGATTGAATTCAATGCAAACTCATACATCTTTATATTTCCATCGGATTTCATTAAATATTGCTGGACTCCAGAGAATCCGTTAAATCTTTGTAACTTCTTTTGCATTCAATTGAATTTAAAGGATCGTTTCCAATCCCATTTTATCAATTAGATTGTATAGAATTCCATGAGAAATCATGAAATTCGAATCAAGTTCATAGAGTTTGATTGAAGTCCATAAATTAAAGTCAAACTTATAGTTTTTATATTTCCATTCGATTCCGTTAAATATCGCTAGATTCCACTGAATGAAATAATTTTAGTTAATTTCTTCTGAATTTCATCGAATTCAAAAGATTCCTTTTGATCCCTTTCTATCAATTTGATTCTATCGAATTTCTTTAGACATCATAGAGCTCGATTGTATTCTGTTGAATGCGATTAAATTAAATTCAAATTCATATTTCTATACATTTTTATTGGATTTTGTTCAATACCGTCGAATTCCACTGAATCCATCAAATTTTGATAATTTACTTAGGATTACATTGAATTCGAAGGATTCTTTTTGATCCTGTTTTGTCAATTAATTTCTATGTAATTATATTAGACTTCATAGAATTCGATTGGAATTCATATAATTCGATTGTGTTCCAAAAAATTCTACTAAATGCGGTTGAATTCAATAAATTGAATTCAAACTCATATTTCTGATTATTTCTACTGGATTTCGTTAAATATCGTTGGATTCTACTGAATCCATTAAATTTGACTCTTTTTTTTTTTATTCCAATAAATTCGAAGGATCCTTTTCGATTCCGTGTTATCAATTGGATTATATGGAATTCCGTTAGAATTCATAGAATTCGATTGTATTTCATATAATTCGATTGGATTCTGTTGATTTCCACTGAATCTGTTAGATTTGGTTAATTTCCTTTGGATTCCATTGAATTCTAAAGATTATTTTCGGTCCCGCTCTACCAAATGGATTATATGGAATTCATTTAGACTTCATATAATTCGATTGGATTCTGTCGAATGAGATGAAATAAAGTTCCAACTCATATTTCTTTACATTTTCATTGGATTCCGTTCAATATCGTTGGATTCCACTGAATCCATTAAATTTTTATTTTGGATTCCATTGAATTCGAAGGATTCTTTTCGATCCTGTTTTGCCAATTAGTTTCTATGTAATTACATTAGACTTCATAGAATTTCATAGGATTTCATGTAAATCGATTGCATTAAAAGAATTCTATTGGATTTTGTTGAATCCAATCAATTAAATTCAAACTCATATTTCTTAATATTCCCATCAGATCTCGTTAAATATCATTGAATTCCATTGAATCCATTGCATTTGAATCATTTGCTTTTGATTCCAGTGAATTCGCAGGTTTCTTTTGAATCCCGTTTTATCAGTTGGATTCTATAAAATTCCATTAGACTTTATAGAATTCGATTAGATTTCATAGAATTCTATTGAATATAGTTGGTTTACACTCAATCCATCAAATTTAGATAATTTTTCTCGGATTCCATTGAATTCTAAGGATCCTTTTCGATCCCTTTTTATCGATTATATTCTATGGAATTCAATTGAATTCAGTGGAATTTGATTGGATTTCATAGGATTCTATTAGATTCGGTTGAATCCAATTAATTAAATTGAAACTCATTTTTTTTATTATTGCGTTGGACTTCGTTAAATATCATTGGATTTTACTGAATCCAATAATATGGTCAATTTTCTTTGATGTAGAATTTCTTGGAAGTTCGTTGCATTCTTCAGAATTTTAATGAATTTTGTAGGTTTCGGTTAAATTCTACGTTAATTCGTTTAATTCCATCGAATTTCTTCATATTCCTCAGAATACTGTTAAATTCAATTGAATTTTCTATGTAATTCCATTGAGATATATAAAATTCCTTCAAAGTTCTCTCAAGAGTTGAATTCATATTAAGTTGATTTAAAATCCCCTGAATTAGGGGTTTTTCCAATACTGCAGTGCTACTACACCCCCCCCCTCTTTTTAATTTTTTTAAAAATTTGCTTATTAACATCTTGAAATCTGGTTTACACCTTTCATTAAATCTTGTGGAATCCCGGGAAATCTTTGAAATCCTTTGAATCCCGGGAATTAATTCGAAAATTTTATAAAAATTTTAGCTCCCTGGAAATTCTATAAAAACCTTTACAAATTGAAGAAATGTTTGAAATTGCTTGAAATCTTCAAAGCCCAATTCAAATTCCTGATAATCCTTGAAAATCCTCACGATATATTAAAATCTTTAAAATTTATTCAGTAATCCTTTGAAATCCCGTGAATTCGTCGAAAACTCTTGCAATTTCTCAAAATCTTTCGAAATCTCTGTAACTCCCTTTAAATCTTCGAAATCCTTTGAATCCCGGGAATTAATTCGAAAATTTTATAAAAATTTGAGCTCCCTGGAAATTCTATAAAACCCTTTACAAATTGAAGAAATGTTTGAAATCGCTTGAAATCTTCAAAGCCCAATGAAAATTCCTGATAATCCTTGAAAATCCTCACGATGTATTAAAATCTTCCAAATTTATTTAGTAATCCTTTGAAATCCCGTGAATTCATCGAAAACCCTTGATATTTTTGAAAATCTTTTGAAATCTCTTTTTCTCCCTTTAAATCTTCGAAATCTCATTAATCCCCTGGTGTCTTTTAAAACTCGTAAAAATATTTTGGTATCGAATGAAATCCCGTGACGTATTTTGAAATCTCTTGAAACCCCTTAAAAGTCTCTGAAAACAGTAAAGATCCTTGAAATAGATTGAAATCTTCAAAATCCCATAAAAATCCCTTCTAGTCCTTTAAAATCCATGAAAATCGAACCCCTTAAAATCTCTAAGAGTCGCTTAAAATCCTTCAAATACCGCGAGTAATTTTAAAATCTTACAAGAACCCCTGAAAGCCTTGAAATCAATTAAAATATTCCAAAAGCCATTGAAAAGCCTAGAAGTCCCACAAAATCCTTTTACAATATTCGGGAATGTTTTGTAATTGCGTTAAATCTTTTGAAATCTTACGAAATTGTTTAAAATCCGTGGATATGCATTAGGATCTTTTGAATTCTCTCAAAATCACGTGGAATCATCGAAACCACTTTTAATCTCTTAAAATCCGTTAACATCCTTTGATATATTTGAAAATCATTTAAAATCCCTGGAAACATTTTGAAATCTTATAAAATCTCTGTAAATGCCTTTAAATCTTCGAAATCCCATCAAAATCCGCTTATATCCTTAAAAATTCTTCAATAAACTTGGGTTTCACATGAAAATACTTTTATATTCTTTAAAATCCCGTGAATTTTTTTCGAAATATTTCAAAATCTCTTAAAATCCTTTTCAGTCCGTGAAAATCGTTCTTAATTCCTTGAAATTCCTCAAAAATCGGTCGAAATCCTTCGGTATCTCTTGAAATCCTTTCAATTCCAGTAAAATCTCTAAAAATCTGAATAAACTCCTTAAAGTCCCTTAAAATCTTTTAAAATCACTTAAAAAATTGAGATTCTCTCTGATTGAAATACCCTAAAAAAATTTCTAATCCTTCGAATTGTTGAAATGTCTTGAAATCCATAAAAAGCTTTGGAAATACTATAAAATGATTGAAACCCCTGAAATTTCCTCAAATCCATTAAAATACTTTGAAATTCTTCGCAAATCTTTTGAAATCCCCTGGGGTCTCTTTAAACCCTATCAAATCGTAGAAATCCTCTGATATCCTTTCAAACTCGTGAAATTGCTTCGGTATAACATGCAATCTCTTGAAATCAATTCAATCCCGTGACTTATTTGGAAATATTTCGGAATTTCTTAAAACCCCTTTTGATCCGCGCAAATCGCTCTTAATTCCTTTAAATCCCTCAAAATCCGTGGAAATCCTTCGGTATCTCTTGAAATCCTTGAAAATCTAGTGACATCTCTGGAAATCAGATTATACTCTTTGAAGCCCCTTAGAATTTGTGAAATCCTTTTAAAAAATAGAGATTATTCTTTAGATTGTTTGAAATTTTTGTAATCCTTCGAGATACTTTGTAGTCCTTTGAAATACAGTTCTCTCACAAAGCGCCCGCGGTTCGGGACCGAAGTCTTCACTAAGCGCCCGCTTGGTTAAGCCACGCCCGTAAGGCTTGGCGGGAAATATCTCTCAGACGCATTGGTAGATTGTTTGAATGTCGTGTCGCGCACGCGCATGTAATGCCATTCTGAAAGCGCTTACCGAATTTAGAAGTAATGGAAGGGAGAGGCACTTGGCGACAGAAGGCGCTTTGTGAGAGTCTACTGTATTTTAAAATCCCTTGAAACTGTTCAAATTCTTTCAAATCACTGGAAATCATTCAAATCTTTGAAATCCTTTGAATTCTCGTTTACGGTGAAAATAATAAAAATATTTTTCATGTGTTGAGTATAAAATATATAATCTTACGCAAGAAGGCTGAGAGAGTCTTGAAAGTCGTACGAATCTTTACGAATAGAGGGAAGGAGGTCTGCAAATTTTAAAATTATCTTTAAAATTAATCAACGTTCCCTGGATGGATCTGGAGATGCCAGATTCAATAAAATAACAAGAATAGTACGATCGGAATTTCGAAAATCGTGATTCGATTTTCAACGTGAAGAACTCGCTTATTCGTCTTTGTTGTCCCGCTGGATTTACCAAAGTGGGATCGAGATAAAACGTCTTTCGTCGCGATGCCTCGAGGTTAGACGACGCGACGCTTCAAAGGAAAATATTGACCTTTCGCGAAAGACGCTTGGAAATCTGAAAAGACCCTTCGTATAGGTGTTTTCTCAGCTGCTGACAAACGAATGAAAAATGGACAAAAACATTTCCTTTGACACCAATAGAATTTAAAGTGTCTTCGTATCATGATTTTTGTAGAGATCGACCTTTAAATAAGCTGCAGGCGGATTAGGGATGACATAGTTTGATTTATAAATTAAATGTTTAAAACATGAATAGTATTGAAATTTAATTAAAACCTAATATATGTTGACCTGCATCAAAATATTTTCCGACAATTACGTAAATATATTTATGAAAAAAGGTATGTGCTGATCATTCTTAATTTTTTAAGTAAGTTTTTAGATAGTTTTATTCATAAAGTGCACTCTAACGTCCGCGGGAAACGCGCGCACTTGCGCTTCCATTACTTCGACCCATACGCACTGTTCTGTGCGGCACTTGCCCTTTTAAATTAACAACAAACCTGAGACGTAATATTATGAAAAAACTCAGAAACCATACTCGTATTATATAAAATATTGTATGTACCGAGGCAGCAAAGTCTTTTTACGGTCTAACATCTTTGCAAAAACTCGACACAATATACTACTTTGGAATGCTTTGGCAATATAATTGAATGTATTTAAATGCAAACTTTTGACAACAAAAAGCTAGAGAAACGCTATTTTTCGCTATTTTTTCAGCAAGCTTCACTATATTTTCTCCTAATTCTTAGTTCTGTTTACTTATTGCTAATCTTCACCATAATTTGGATTTGTTTAAACAATTCATTATATCTATGCGAATAAATGGTATTTTCCACACCACACACTTATCTTGAACGTAATCTTTTGAATAAACAAAAAAAATGGAAAGCAATACAAAAGTTCAGAAACAAGTGTTTACACTAATTATGTAGGCTATAGCATTTAGAAAATACAACTAATTAACGATATCATGTGATAATAAATGTTTTACGTGAATGTAATAAATCAAGCAGATATGAAAGATATATGAGAACAAAAATCTTCACCCTTCTACAGTGTTTTCAAAAATAGATAAAGCTCAGCAGTCAGACAGTGAACGTTCCTTTTTATAGTCAATTACAAATATTTAACTCGTTGAATAAACCGCTGGGTAAAACCTTCAAAAATCAATTTAAAGTTCTCTATCGTTGTCTTCATCCCGCAAAAATGAAGGTCCTTATTCTACTCTTTACTGGCATAACTTTTCTTGATTTTACAAGTAAGTTTGATGTAATGTAAAAATAATATGTTTATTAATATGAGAAAAATCTTCGGAGATAACATTAAATTAAACGAGTTTTGCTTATGCTAAATTCGCACAAAAACACTACAGCTGTTGTAAAACAGCGGACAACTACTTTTACTGGCTGGCTAATAAAAATATTTGTCAACTATTTCACATAGTTGTCAAATATATCTGGCGGCGGATAAATTGGACATTCCACTGAACAGTAATAAGGAGCCTTTTACTAAAAAATTGAAGAAAAATTGGTCAACTTGAGCGACATGGTCCTAAAAAATGGTTTTTAGTCTCTTTAATATAGAATTTGAACTCCTCCAATCCCCACCCCTCCCCAAACGTCCCATCCCATCCCATCCCATCCGATCCTGCCCTTTTCTATCCTTTCCAGCTTCACACAAAAGCGAATCAGCTGTTTTGGCAGTTTGTAGGAAAAATGTATGACCTTTGAATTTTCTTATGTAATTAGGTGCAACGATGAGAGTGCCACGTCCACCAAGCCCAAGTCTACTGAAGGCAAATACATCAGTCCCACTGCATGGTGTTGCTGCACGAAGCCGTGTTTATGTACATCTGACAGATGATCGGGTTTTTTATGGAGCTTTACGTGGTGATATAATTCCTACCTGGGTTAAATATTCAAGTCAATTAAATAAATTATTTAATTCGGAATACCGTATTTATATACAAATGCCTAAAGGCAAAGGATTTGTTTCAAAAATCATAGCTTTCCAACATAGCATTAATATTAATGATGCTATTCCTGAAAACCACCGTTGTCTTATATCATTAACTGGCAGACCTCTTTTAGCAGCAGATCTTCACCCTTATCACGGTGAGGATCTACCGCAAACAAATTGCATGCGTTGTTTTCTACGCATGCCAGATGATAACACTGTTTATATGGGTGAACTAGAACATGACTACAGTCAACGTCCTAGCTGGTTTATCTAAAAGAACTGGATATTTATAATTAAAAATTTGAACTTTTTGCTCTGATATATGGTAACACGTAACACTAGAGGTTTGCGCCGACAGACCTTTGACCAGCAACTGGCGGCGCGGCGCGCCGCTATCTTCGCTTCTCGGCGGCGGCTCGACGACACACTTTTTATTGGAAAGATGTTATACTTTTCTTTACAAATAGACCGCACATGAACGGACCGTCCGATCGAAATTGATATTCTATTAGCATCATTTCGGTTCTTTAAGTTTCAATTCGATTGCCGAATTGAAGAAAATTGCAAGTAGAAAATCTATTCGGTTCAATTTGGACATCATTCAACTGTAATCCATTCAGATCTCTGAGTTTTTTTTAAACTAGTACCAGTTCGGATTTACCCAAATTAAAATTTTTCAAATCGTAAACAATGTTCTTACTAATTCAGTTCAATTTGGACATTATCAATTTGGTTCAAGAGTATGAACTGACTATCTCAGATCACGTCGGTGCGCCGAATTTGAAACAGCGGCGCGCTGCGGAGGTGGCGCAACCGTCTAGGTAATACCTATATTTGTCAGTTTTGAGTCAGAAGAAAATACTTATGCCTATTTAAAGAAAAGTTTGATTATGAAAATTATGTAATATTTCCGAATAAAAACATTATTTTATAAGAAATAAGCTTACTTAATTTCATTTAATCTATCCTAGAATCAATATTTTATGTTATTCAGATTTATGTAGCATCTGGTTCCAATGCATCACTCATCAGTATTCCCAACGATACAATTTTTTCATTGTATGTTTCACCCATCCTTTGTTTTAAAAAATAAAGTCATTAATAAATTTCTTTTTTGTTTCGAATGTACCACTTTATTTGGTTCGGTTTCTTTTTAGGCCTAAAAGAAAAGTGAGCTTTCTTAATTTATGAACCTTAAGATTAAAAAGTGGGCCTTTTTTGAGGACATCATTTTCTTTGATGATTCAAAACTTGTTTAGTATTTGTAAAAAATTTGGTTTCATGTAGTTTCCATTGGATTCATAATTTTTCTAAATAAAGGTCATGATCCCAAAGTCAAATCGTGAAATTCTTAACAACCAATATTTGGCCAGCTTTGAGAAAAACGACTTTAAAGTTTTCGCCGGCAGTCTTATGGATCAGAAAAATATATCTTCGAACTGGGAAAGTAGCTCACACGCTAAAGCGTCGGGCTCATAGCCGGAAGGTTGCGGGTTCTATTCTCGCTGCATATACTCTTTTCCAATTTTATTTTGCATTTTGTGTATTAAAATGTGTAAAATGAAAATATATTCATCTCATTCATAAATATTTATATACATGAAAATATTTCATATCTAACTGAAAATAAATTTTTTTGCTTATATTCTCATTTCAAAATGTGTATACAAATTTAAAACAAAATTATGAAATTAATAACATTCATAGAAAATAAATTATACATATTTTAAAATAAGATCATTAACGAAACATTTTATTTTCCGCCAAATCTAAAATTTTTTTATGTACATAAATGTTTGTAAATGAGATTGTAAATTTATTTGTAAATTCAAAAAGGGACTTGAATATTTAAATATTTTTATGAATAAAATGTAATAAATTAAAAAAAAAGTCCAAAGTTCGAAAAATCTGAAATTTATTTTTGAATTTAATTTTTTTGGTGGTCAAATATTTATTTAAAAGAAACTTTCCACCCCCCCACGCGACGTTAGAAAGGGTTATGCGTGTGGCGAACATTACTTCTGTGACCAAGAACAGGGATGTATTTTCAACCCCAATGAGAAGTTGGAAAGGGTTAAGTGTGTGACGAACAATATATCTGTGACCAGTCACAGGGGTGCCTTCGCGCCCCTCCTCCACCTACGAGACGTTTGAATGGTTAAGTGTGTAACGAACCTTGTTTCTATAACAAGTCAAAGGGGCTCCTTCCGACCTAACACGAGACGTTTGAAAGGGTTAGGTGAGGTGACGGACAACTGTGAACGGAGCACCTGTTCACGAGCAAAACTATGCACGTTGATAGCCGGTGGTACAACTGTGTATGTGCGGGCCACTAGTAACTGTGTGCCAGCCTATCTGTGCACGTCTAAATTTTGATGTGCACAGTTAAGAGTGCCCAAACTGTGCACGTGCACATATGGGATACTTCAAACTGTGCACTTTGAAATTTATAAGTGCACAGATGGGACAGTCTTAACTGCGCACGTTGACATTTAAACGAGGAAAGATGATAATCTACCAACGTTTCACGTGCACATATGGAATACTCCATTTGTGCACGTCTGAATTAATATGATCAGATTTTTTACTGACAAGTCCACGTGCACAGATGGGATACTCCCAACTGTGCACGCCTCAATTATTACGAACATATTTTCAACTCCAAAGGCCACGTGCACAGATGGTATACTCCCAACCGTACACGAGCACTGATGGAATACTTCCAACTGTGCACGTCTCAATTAATAATATCATATTCTACACCTAGAAGACCACTTGCATAGATGACACTCTCCCAAACTGTATACGTCTCAATAACTTCGATCAGATTTTCAACTCACAAGTCCACCTGCACAGATAGAACCCTGCCAACTGTGCATGTCTCAATTAATACGATCAGATATTCAACTTGCAAGTCCGCCTGCATAGATTGTACCCTCACAGCTGTGTGCGTCTCAGTAACTACGATCAGATTTTCAACTCACAAGTCCACGGGCACAGATGGAACCCTCCCAACTGTGGACGTCTCAGTTAATACGATCATGTTTTCAATTTACATGTCCATGTATATAGATGGTAACCCTCCCAATTGTGCACATATCATTTAATACCATCAGCTTTTTAACTCACAAATCTACGCGTAGAGACAGAACGCTCCTAACTGTGTACGTCTCAATTAATACGATCAAGTTTTCAACATAGTTAGTGATGCTAGGCCATGTGTAGTGTCGCTGGAATCAAATGGGAGACCAAGTTTATTTGCGGCCCTATCTGTAGCACAGTATAGAAACACCACAGCATTGACGACTTCATGTTGATGTACGAGTCGCATAAAGCATCTGTGCTATTTAGAACTGAGCAGGCTTTAGCCTGAACCTTTCACCGATGAAGACACTTCAAGCTCAGCAAACCTCTACCCCCCTTATCTCGAGTCAGGTATATTCGAGGTAGGGAAGATCTATGATGATGATTTCGACGGATTGTTATCATATTGCATCTGCTTCGGTCAAGTTGCTTCAACTCATTAACTTTCCATTTTACTGCACCAAACGTGTAGAGCAGTATAAGAAGGGCCAGCATATTGGTCGCCTGGATCTTATTCTTCCAGATAATTATGAGAAGTTGTAGGCTCCAGCAGCTACGATCATAGTTCCTTGAAGCAACCAATCCCGACGCAACCGGAACGTGTACGTCACCCACTCCTGTTCCTTCTCTTCTGGAAGGTAACCAAGAGCGGGAAATTTACGCAAGAGACTTCGTGCAACACCGTTCCTTGGAGTACGGTCTCTAGCCGTGGATGACCTTACGCGGCAGACGGCGCAGTTGGAGATGAAGGTTTCACCTCTGGATACTTTTTTAGAGTCACCAATCTTTGTAGAATGTTATGAGGAACACTTTTGACGGACCAGATGAAGTGATGCCAGAAGAACAGCATGAGAACTAGTTATGAGCAGTTATGAGAAATACAGGATGGACTTTGTAGCCTTGGTACAGCCTGCTCAGCTCGAAAAGAAGTGCTTGATATTTGGCTTGTTTTTCTTCCTCCTTTGCCATGATATTGTCATCGGCTGGTGCCGAGAATTCAATCACGTAAATGATCTTCGTCTTCAGATTCTGGAGGACAATATCAGGCTTTGTAGCACTGATATGGTGTGTGGTGGAGAATGAGAAATTCTAGTAGATCTTACACTGATCATTCTC
>CAKNYM010050431.1:107474-122880 GCA_932195095.1 Andricus curvator
TTCCAATCTATTCCGTTCAATTTTATACATCATTCAACTTTAATCTATTCGTATTTCTTTTTTTTTAACTAGTCCCAGTTCGGATTTACCTAAACAAATATTTTTTTAATAATAAACAATTTTCTTACATTAATTCGGTTTAATTTGGACATTTTCAACTGAAATCTATTCTTATTTTCGCTAAACTTTGGACTGGTTTCCATTGGGATGTCCAGATAAACTGTTCAGAACGCACACGAAGTCCCTACGTTACATCGATGTAATGTTCGGATTTCTAAATTTAATTTTTCAAATCTTGATCTATGTTCCTTTGTCAATTAATGGAATGGAAAGGGAGTTGATAATGTCTCCCCTAAGGGTTTACATTTTCCTTGTATCTCTCCCCTTTTGCTTTATACACCAATGCCACACTTTTTTTAGGCTCAAAAGAAAGCTAAGCTTTCTCAATTTAAGAGGTGGACGAGCGCCGACCTCATGGAACGCGTCATAGTAATAAACGCTTATTTTCATACAAAAATTATTGTCTGCCCAATTTTGCATTGAAAGGTTTTTTGAAGGTCATGATCACAAAGAAAAATCGTGAAATTCCTAGCACCCAATATTTGGCCAGCTTCGAGAAAACGAATTTAAAGTTTTCGCCGGCGACCTTATGAAAATATTTACTTACATAAAAAATATTTCATATATAATAAAAAATATAATTTTGTGTTTATATTCTCATTTTAAAGTGTGTATACAAATTTAAAAAAAAAACGATAATATTGATAACTACACCACACATGAGACGTTGGAACGGGTTAGGTGTGTGACGAAGATTATTTCTGTGACCAGTCACAGGGGTGCCTTCCCACACTCCACGAGACGTTAGAAAGGGGTAAGGGTGTGACGAACATTATTTCTGTGACCAGTCGAAGGGGTGCTTTTCCGCCCCCAACGAGACGTTAAACAGGGTTAGGGGTGTGACGAAAATGATTTCTGTGACCATTCACAGAGTTGCCTCCCAACGAGACGTTTGAAAGAGGTAGGGGTGACATGAACATTATTTCTCTGACCAGTCAGAGGGATCTATTCACCCACCGTGAGCCGCTGGAAAGGGTTAGGTGTGTGACGAACATTAATTCTGTGACCATTTGCTGGGGTGCCTTTCAACTCCGCACGAGACGCTGAAAACGGTTAGGTGGGTGACAAATATGATTTCTCTGGCCAGTCGAAGGGGCGCCTTTCCGCCTCCTACTAGACGTTGAAAAGGGTTAGGTTTGTGGCGAACATTACTTCTGTGACTAGGCATAGAGGTGCCTTCTCGTCCCTCATTAGGTGTTGGAAAGGGTTAGGGATGTTACGAACATTATTTCTTTGACCAGTCAAACTGGTGCCTTTCCGCCTCTAAAGAGACGTTGAAGAGGGTTAGGGGTGTGACGAACATTATTTTTGTTACTAGCTGCGTTTTCGGCCTCACGTGCACAGATTGTACCCTCCCAACTGTGCACGTCTTAATTAATACTATCGGATTTCTAAATGACAATCCCACGTGCACAGAATGTACCCTGTCAAATGTGCACGGGTACAGAAGGTACCCTTCCAACGTTGCATGACTCAATTGATACGATTCGATTTTTCACTTAAATTTCCAGATGCAAAGAAGGTACCCTCCCAACTTAGCACGTGCACAGATGGAAGACTCCAAATGGTGCACGTCTCAATCAATACGATTAGATATTCAACTGACAAGTCTACGTGCGCTGAAGGTACTCTCCCGTGTACGACTGACTTATGAGTTGAAAATCTACTCATATTAATTGAGACGTGTACAGTTGCGAGGGTACCATTTAAATTCACAGAAATTATGAGTACAAACAAAAAACACACTACTTGGTACTGCAAAGCGAGGGACTATGCTCCGAGTATTGAGGGAGTCAGATAGCCGACTGCCATACAGACCGCTGAAGGGACTACCCCATGATCATTGTGACTACTCCTCTGACTACTTCTGGACTACTTCAGACCTTGGGTGAGGAACATGAGCGGAGGAATGCCAGTCGCTACGGGCAACTGCTATTTGTCGTTTTTTAGCTACAATATAAGTAAGTGAGTATTGTCAATAAGACGTCTTAGCCTCAAATTTCAAAGTCTCTTGCGAAGAATGCGCACGTCTCGGTATGCATATCCGAACCATAGCTGACACTACTACCAGACTACTACCAGTCCCCGACAGTGGGAGTCTGTAACCCATACGTGGCGCGTCCCCAGGTGGCGGATAGGGGAATGCTCGCTGGAAACAGAGGGTAATGCGGAAATAAAATACGCCGCGCAGACCAAACGGACTGGGTGAAGGACACACCGAGAAAAAAACACCCAAGTTACGGTGTGAACAACCGTGCCGAAAACTGCATGGCACCAGGTTATGGTGTTCCAAGCGATGTCTCTAGGATACCAGTTCGCCTTCTAGAGCATACAGACCTTACCCCCGCATGCGGGGCTCTGCGGGGGTGGACCTATACTTTCCTAGCTATTCGTGGGAATCAAATGGAAAAGCTACAAAATTTAAACCGAAGTGTGTGCGAGGAGAAGGTGATTTTGACGTGCTGGAAGATTTTGACATCAGTCATACGACGGATGCTAAACAACTTCTAATGATTGCGGCAGATCATATGAAGAACAGTCGGAGGCTCATTGATGATTGGAAGGGGGTCATGGCAACGATGCAGGACTTCTGCGGCACCAAGAGAAATATGTTCATGCCAATTAGGCATGGACTCGAAGAAGCGCAGCGTAAAATTAAGGCGCTAGAAACCGAAGTAAAGCACGGTGCTTGGTGCTATGAAGATGTACCCAAAAACGTGGGATTTGACGTCGGTAAAAAAGTTTACGAATATAGGAAGAAGGTTGAGGCAAAGAAAGAGGCCAGTCAAAACGCTACCCAGACGGAAGAAGCTGTGAAAACTCCCACTTCCCATACCGGGAAGAGAGAGAGGGAGCCCACTCTGAGTCCTGTTGAGGCTGGCTCTACCAAACCAAAGATGAAGAGGCCGAGGACCCGCACTACCATGGCAACGTCCTCCACTCCGAAGCGGGGGAATGTAGAGGTTACCACTTCTGCACCCAAAAATACAAAGAAGAAGGAGCCGCAGAGGAGTGCTCGACCTGAGGCGGTCTTAATAAAACCGCTTCAGGGATCGAGCTACGCCGAGGTCCTTAAGGACCTCAAAAAGAAGGTGAAGCCGGACACTCTTGGTGTCAAAATCAGGGGTGTCCGAGAGACGAGGAAGGGAGAGGTCCTCATCGAGGTAGGCCCTGCAGCGGACGGCAGGGCAAAGCTGTCCTCCGCTATTAGGGAAGCAGTGGGTGCTGGCAACTCCGTGCGTGAGTTGGTCCCACAAACGGAAGTCGTGGACCTAGATTTGGACAGGACAACCCATGTGGAGGAAGTTACGAAGGCGGTATGTGGCCACTTTGGTGGCCTCGATTCGAAAAATGTGAAGGTGAACCTAACGAAGAGGGCCTTCAGGGGACACCTGAAGGCATACGTTGAGTTAAATGAGGAGATGTCATCGAGACTCCTTCGTATAGGATATCGAAAGGTGGGTTGGATGTCCTGTAGGGTCAAGAAGAAGACGGAGGTTCTCCGATGCTATCGTTGCCTGGGCTTCGGTCATTTGGCGGCGAACTGTGAGGGTCCAGATAGGCAAGAGCGTGCAGAAGATGTGGCAAAGAGGGCCATAGGGCTGCGATGTGCGAAGGTACGCCGCAGTGCTACCTCTTTGCCACAAAAGAAGGGAATCCCCGGACCCACCATCTTCCGGAGACCATGAGGTGTGCGACATTCAGAAAGGCCGCCTCGACGAAGAAGCCACGAGAATGACGCAAGCAACTGATTGAAGAGTTGAAATTCCAAGCAGGCAGAACAGCTACGCCAAAGCACGGCGTAGAATGCCTATAACCCACATTCCTGAAGTAATGCGAAAGCGGATTCCGGGATCATGGGTTGGCAAGGAGAGGAGGTGAGTTTAGTGGATATTACCGTTTTTAGGTCTAGTCCCACACTCAGAGCGCAAATGCATTCTCACCTCCTCAACAAAACAAAACAAACAAACAAAAATAGTGAATCTCAAAAGGATTCTCATGCTCGATTCGAGGTAGTAGTCAGCAGAATACTGAAGAAAGCTGAGATTTTTTCCTTTAAAAACCAATGAGGTGCAAAAGTGTCTGGACAATTATTTGTTTATAAAAATAAGCATTCAGTAACCGACGGCATTAGCTTGGTGATGAATCTCGATTCGGGAAGACTCCAGATGTCAAGCCATTTCGAGCGCGGACAGCACTCGGATGGTTGACCATCTGCAACGTAGGGCCAGGTTGTGTATATGCTGTGTTTTAACTAATGCCGAGCGGAAGGTTTGACGCCGAGGAGGATCATGTGCATTCGATGGGTAGGGTTGCATGTCTGCCTTCAAACCCAAATGTCGAAAAACCGGCTGCTTTCGGGAGGCGGGTTCCAGCAGTTTTCCTCTGCCCTGGCTAAACATCCAGGCAAATGCGAGTACTTCTAATAAAGTAGGATGCAGCCGCGGGTTATCACTGGTTGTGATTAAATTCTTACAGTAATTCTAAGCCCACCTCAGTAAAAGAAAAATTTTAGCAGCCCCATACCTAGTGAAGTGAAGTCATCTGGCGGTGCATGTACTCCTGCTAAAGGAATTATATAATACTTTAGCAGCGAGGGTGGCCCGTGTATTGGCCTCTGTTTCACCGGGGTTTTAAAATAAAATGCATAGCATAATAAGTTTCAACCGCAATGCTACGAGACTTAAATGGACCAGCATAATCAGACAATAATAATATTAATAAGCGAATATTAAAAGAGTTTTAAATCATCGCAACAGATAATACCCATAAAAAACTAGTTAAGGCTTACTTTTATGAATAAACAAATGTTCGTCCACTTTTGAAACTTAAGGTTCATAAATTAAGAAGTGGCAGCTTTTTTTAGGCCTGAAAAGAAAAAAAAATATTGCAGATTAGAAAAAAGTGAAATTTAATTCTGACCTGCATTTTTGAAACAAATTTGGATGAGCGAAACATACAGCAAAATAATATAGTGTTGATTCTAGGATAGATTAAAATAAAATTAAGTAAGGTTAATTCTCAGACAATAATGTTTTTATTCGGGAATATTACATAATTTTTATAATAACACTTTTCTTTGAATAGGTATAAGGATTTTATTGTGACTTCACCCTGACAAATACGGGTATTACCTAGACGCTTTCACCGCCGCGTCGCATCTGTTTCGAATTTAGCGAAAATTATTAAATCAAATTGACGCAGGAACATAGATCAGGATTTAAAAAGTTTAATTTGGAAATCCGAACATTACACTGATTTAAATTATGGACTTAGTGTGCATTCTAAAAAGTTTTATCTGGACATCCCAATAAAACCAGTTCAACCTTGACGCAAAAATAAGAATTTTTTACAGTTTAAAATGTCTGTCGGCAACACCTTCTAATATCGTACATTACAGAAAAAAGTTTAAATTTTTAATATATAGTTCGTGAAATATAGTTTTTTCAGACCAACCAGCTAGGTCGCTGACTGTAGTTATGATCTAGTTCTCCCATATAAACAGTGTTATCACCTGGTATTCGTACAAAACAACGCATGCGATTAGTTTGCGGTAGATCCTCGCCGTTATAAGGGTGAAGATCTGCTGCTAAAAGGGGTCTATGGCTTATTGATATAAGACAGCGGTGTTTTTCAGGAATAGCATCATTAATATTAATGCCATGTTCTAAAGCTTCGATTTTTGAAACTATACCTTGGCCGTTAGGCATTTCTAGGTAAATGCGATATTCTGAATTATATAATTCATTTAATTGACTTGAATATTTAACCCAGGTAGGAATTGCACCGCCTCTGAAAACTCCATAAAAAACTCGATCATCTGTCAGGTGGACATAAACACGGCATCGTTTAGCAAAAGATGAAAGCCGGGCTGATGTATTTGCTTTCGATGGTCTTGCTCTTAGTGGACTTGGTCTTGGTGGACTTGGTCTTCTCATCATTGCACCTAATTTTGCAAGAAAATTTGGAATTTATACATTTTTCGTACATACTGTAAAAATAGCTGATAATACGTAGATAAAGAGGGGAGCTGTCAAAAGAATACGTACACGGAGAAAGTTGGTTGGGGAAAAATTCCGCGAAATTCGCGTAAGGCTGGAACATCGTTTTACTAAACTTTGGATGGACAGGATATTGTAGGATAGGGTAGGTCAATAGGATAGGATAGGACGGGGTGGGGTGGGACTGAATTTTAAATTCTATATCGAATAGTCAGATTTTTATCAGATTTTATCATCGGGCCAATACAAATATTTCTCAACTTTTTTACAACAGCTGTAGCGTTTTTACCTATCTTAGAATAAACAAAACTCACGGTTTTCATCTAATCAAAACAAAACTTTGAGTTTTGAATTCGATTTATCTCCGAAGAGTTTTTTTTAGCTTTATGAATATATTATTATATTACATCATACTTACTTGTAAAATCAAAAAATGCTGTGCCAGTAATGAATAGAATGAGGATCTTCATTGTTCCTGGACGGAGACCACGATAGAGAACTGCAAACTGATGTTTTTAAATTTAATTAATCGGTTTATTTATGTTTATGTTTGTTTACATTATTGTGATTGAGTATGAAAGTGAACGTTTATTTCCTGACTGCAGAGACTTACCTATTTTTTAGAAATAGTGTGGAAGGGCGAAGGTTGTTGTTCTCAGATATCAGAACCTTTCATATCTACTTGATTTGTTACATTTGATTAAACAATATTCATGATCTCATAATATGGTGAATTAGTTACATTTTCTAAACGTTATGGCCTAATTGATGAATGTGAATAAATGTGAAACTTGGTAATAGGCTACGTGACATTATCCAACATTCTGAAAAAAAAATATTCTTTGATTCAAAGACTATTTCTTTAAAAAAAAAAAAATCATTCGCTGTCAGTCGAAAAAGTGGTTTCTTGTTCCAATGAAAATTTATCTCAATTTTAAATGATTTTCTTCTAACAATCGGATTTGATAAGAATCAAATCAAGCCTTTCTTCGACCGTCAATGTAAATATGCGTAAGTGTTATTATTATTAATTTGTCTTACGGTCTTCATTAAAGTAAAAGAAATAACAAACGAAGTTACTAAAGCGTTCGTTTATTAATCATGCTGCTGTTTCGGCTATCACGGCGTGCCTTTTTCAAACAATCTAAATAAATAATATATAAATAACAACAGTTTTGAATTTTTTACAAAAAAAAAAAAAAAAAAAAAAAGAAGTATAAGAATAAAAATACCTGTGATTAGTATCTTGTAAGAAATAAGAGTTTTTCCATTTTTTAGTCAACAAAATTTCAATAGTTTATGGTCAAATTTAAAAATAATTCTAAAATGTGACTCAAATTTAAAAAACAATTATATAACATCGTATCGTAGAAAAAAGCCTCACAAATTGAAGAGGCTTTTTTAGATAGAGACTAAATGTTAAATTAGAAAAAACAAAATCTTTAGAATGTTTTGGGACAAACGACGAACATATGACAAAGTAGACAAGAGAAAAACATTAAGGTGGTAAATTCATTAATATAGGATAAAGGTGTAATTTAAATGAATCGCAAATGAGGAAAGCGCGCCAAAGCAACTGGATTTTAAAATGGTTTTTGATTATTTTATAGTACTTTGATATATATTGTTGTGATAGACCTGTATTCAAATTTCCAACTCTACAATCTGCTGTGTGTTCCGAAACTCTAGTTTTTAATGCTCTACCTGTTTCACCAATATACACTTTTTCACAACAATTACATTTGATGAGATAAACAATTCCAGACAAATTTTCGGTGTTATCAATATCTTTTTGATTGAGTGAAAATTTTTTAGAGTGTTTTGATTGCCAAAATAAACATTTATGTTAAATTTTTTTAACAATTTTCGCAACCTTTCCGAGAGTCCTTGAATATAAGGTAACGTAACTTTTAGATGCGATTTTTTGTACGTGTCAATTTTTCTCACTAGAACCATTATAGATTTCATGAATTCGTTCTCGAATAATATTATTTATTAAAGGGAGAGGATAATTATTTTGAACTAATGTGATTTTAATTTGATCCAAATTTTCTTTCCTGAATTTTATATCACTCAATTTAATGCATCTATCAATTAAACCTTTAATTAGGCCGACCTTTTGACAATACAAATGATGGGAATTAAAATTAAGATATCCACCAGACCATGAAGCTTTTTTAGACCAACTGGTAATTAACTTACCAGTAGGTGTTTTTATAATTTGTAAATCAAGATAATTAATTGAATTGTTATGTTCACGTTCAAATGTAAACTGTATGGAATTTTCAATACTATTGAAAGCATTCATGAAATCATCAATTTGTTCTGTAGGAACAATAGCTAAAATATCATCCACATATCGTTTGTATAAAATAGGTCTAAAATTTAACTTTTTTAAAGCTCTTGTTTCTACATCTTCTAAAACCAAATTTGAAATTATAGGAGACAATGGAGAACCTATAGGACAACCATTTAATTGTTTATAATATTTACCATTAAAAGAGAAAACCATGTTATTGAAAACAGTTCTAGTAGCGAAGAAAAATTCATTTTTTGTTATTTTAGTTAGATTATGATTTAGTATTAGTCTTTCTTCAATGCTATCTAACGCAAGATCTAATGGAACGTTATCAAACATTAAAACAACGTCCAATGAAACTAAAGAATATGTTGGAGGAACTTTAATTGTATTTAAAATGTCTTTTAAATCCCAGCTATTTTTAACAAATCATTCTGTGTTTCGCGAAACCGGTTTTAAAACATTAGAAATATATTTGGCTAATTTGTATGTAGGAGATCCAATTGTGGAAAAAATCTCCATTTCAAATATGATTTATAAACTTTTGGTAGAGCATAAGCTTTTGCTACAGTACTATTGTGTGTTTTTAATTTATATGCAATTTGTTCATTGATTAATCTTTTTTTCTCCCATCTAATAGCTATATCGTTACATTTTTCTTCTATTGTTGGAACAAGGCTAGTTTTGATCTTTTTATACAAAATTTCATTGTTAAGCATGTTTTCCACAGTTTTATTATAGTTATCTCTGTTAGCTGCTACCGTTATATTACCTTTGTCTGCATTCACAAAAACTAAATCTTCATTAACATTTTGAAAATTTTCAACCAGTTTAAAAGATTTTTCAAGATTCTTGAAGTTATTAATTCGACTGTGGTTTGAGATTAATTGGGTAAATGTTATTCTGATACTTAGTTTCTGATCTTCATGTTCTACATGTTGTAAACAATTTTCTATATTGACCACCATGTTATTGATAGGTAACTTATTAACATTGAAAGCGATAACAAATTTGTGACCCAGTGCTAAGGTTTCAGCTACCTCATCAGGGATTTCGAAATTTGATATATTTTTGAAACATTTTTTCAATTGAAAATCTCTATAATGATTTTTCTGAGATAAAAACCTGTTTTCAATTAAATTAAACCTGTTGATACATTCTTGTCTCTTTTTATACCTTATACCTATTTAACATGAATGTTTATTTTAGCAATCAAAACACTCTTAAAAAATTTGTACTTAATCAAAAAAATATTGATAATACCGAAAATTTGTCTGGAATTGTTTATCTCATCAAATGTAATTGTTGTGAAAAATTGTATATTTGTGAAACAGGTAGAACATTAAGAATTCGAGTTTCGGAAGATAAAAGAGATTGTAGAGTTGGAAATTTTAATACAGGTCTATCACAACATTGTTGGAACTTAAACCATTACTTTGATTTTGATTTTAACAATATTAAAATTCTGGCCAGAGAAAAAAAATATTCATAAAAGACGAATAATAGAATCCATTTTCATAAAAAAATATCACAATATTTCTACACTGAGCGAAGAATTCCCGTGTAGTTCGGGTTTACGCTCCAATAGTTCGGGTGGTTTCTCTTTTTTTCTGTTTCACACGAAGGTTTGCCGCGCTTGCACTACTGAGACGTGCGATCACCCCAACCATTCGGGTGCTCACCTGAAACAGCAGCGGCCGAAGTGGTGGGGTGCCCGTCCGAATAGTTCGGGAGCTTGCACGAATGATTCGGGAGATTCGAGTCGTCAACCGCGTTGGATGTTGCGCGTTCGACGTTTGCGCATGTTCGCTAATGGCCGCAGCTGATGAACATTAGGCTATGCCCGAATGTCACTGTTTCTAGTTTATGTCGATTTTATTGTTCTTTGGATAATCCTTAACGAAGGTAAGAGAAATATAAAACATTATTCTTTGCTTGCACATGAGTCGAAAAATCAAATCATTAGCGAACATGCGCAAACGTCGAACGCGCAACATCCAACGCGGTTGACGACTCGAATCTCCCGAATCATTCGTGCAAGCTACCCAACTATTCAGGCGGGCGCCCCACCACTTCGGCCGCTGCTGTTTCAGGTGAGCACCCGAATGGTTGGGGTGATCGCACGTCTCAGTAGTGCAAGCGCGCCAAACCTTCGTGTGAATCAGAAAAAAAGATAAAGCACCCGAACTATTGGGGTGTGAACCCGAACTACACGGGAATTCTTCGCTCAGTGTATTAACTTACTGCCAGAAATTATGAATGTCAACAAAATATATCAAAGTATAATAAAATAATCAAAAACAAATTTAAAATCCAGTTGCTTTGGCGCGCTTTCCTCATTTGCGATTCACTTAAATGACGCCTTTATTTGGTATTAATGAATTTACCGCCTTAATGTTTTTCTCTTGTCTACTTTGTCATATGTCTACTTTGTCATAAGTCTACCAGGTGTCTTGCTTACCCCTTATATTTCTTGAATGATTGAGGGGGAGGTTGATTTGATTGTCGTAGAGCATTCTGAGATCCTCGAGGCTGATTCGGTTGATTCTTATTCGTCTTGAATTTCAAATTGTGTTGAGGTTTCTACGGTACCCTTCGATAATTGCCCATCGGACGGGATTTTGCAGATGAATTTTTCCAGTTTGCCAGGTTGCCAGATGTCGGCTTCTTAGCTGTTGATTTTTCTAGTGCTTTAATATTAGCACAAGCTTTCTCAATTTGTTGAGCTTCCTTAATTTGCTCTGAAAGTTTGGAGCCAAATAACAACTCATCGGAAATAGTCGCTTCAAAAGTCGGTTGGAGCGCTTTATTCATTAACGGTGTAATGAATGATTTTTTGCTGAGAGATTACTGGTGAAAAACATCTGACAGCAATTATCCAGCGTCACCCATGCGCTCAAGGAGAGCGAGGCGATCAACGCCCTCCTCCGATTCTTCTAAAAGCATCGCGATGGCAGACCCAAGCGATGCTAATGCCGTCCCAACATAATTTTGTGATAGAAAAAAAATGCTGGTCTCGTTTCCCAGCTACATCAGACATCGCAGATGTAATTTCTGGATTCACCTTGGGAGCTACAGTCAAGGAAGACCCTTTTCGCAAATATTTATCCAGGAGTTTCTTCCTGCATTCTTCTTTGAGACCTTCTTTAATTTTTTTCCCAAATAGTTTTTACTTCCGTGGTTAAATCAGATTGAATCTCTGCTGAAACACTCGAGTCTTCTCCTAAAATTTCCAGAACATTTGCATCAACGCAGGGATTCTTTTGCACGTTCTTATCGGACAGAACACTCAGATCCGAGTCTTTCGAATTATTACCGGAACTCTTCTGTATACTTGCATTATCACTTGGAGGGACACTATGATCCGGGCCTGTCGACTTGTTGTCACAACCCAGTGCTTGAGATGAGATAACTAATATAATAATCATAATAATTCGACTGAACTTCTTTTTCAGGATTCCCATTTGGAACCTCTGAAACAAAATTTTGCTTATCGCAGAAACCCGACTGTTTGTATAGAACGTGTCGTAATATGTATTTTAACTGACGTATATGCCTTCCGTATGGAATGGGCATTACAAGGGTTCGTGTGGAACCACATGTATCATTATGCAAAGGTTCGTGTGGAACCATATGTATTATTCAGAGTTCTTTCCTAATCCTGCAAAAATTCTTACCTTTCTGTTTCTCTAGAACTTGTGTTAACATGCCTGTCAGGTTAAATAAATATCCTTCCAGACTCTCTAGTCTTTGCTTTATTCTCTTCCCCGAGGATCGTTCCTCTCGAGATGTACTCCCCGATCTACATCTCGATTGCTTACTCTTTTTTTACTTGCCCATCGCGAGATAACGTGAATTTGAATTAAATGTGGAAAGATAAAAAATCATACGTGCGAACCTCCTTTCACAACAAAACAATATGAAGTTACCTGAGCATGCAGACAAACAGGTGCATCACCATGGGAAATTGTGTTTTTTTGTTTAAAGCTCTGAACGTTGTGAAACTCCTGATAACTAGACACTACTACATGTAATCTTGAGAACGAAACGCTGAGTATAATTAAATGTTTTCTTAGTGTTTATTTTATGTCTGGACAATGGTATGTACATACATATTTTTTGTTTTTACTGTGTTTATGCGTGAAGACTTTGTTTTCTAAATCTAAATTATTTAAATTGTACTAATTTTTGGAAAAACTTCACTATAGTTCAATTAGAGAGAAGTCGGGCGCATTAAAAAAACACGTGGTACTGCTAGCTTGACGTTAAGCCAGCTACTATTTGTTGCAATAACTTATTTCTTCTACAGAAATTAAGGGCTTATTTAGTGCTATTTGAAATTTTTTCAATATTTATTTACAAATCTTGACAAATCTTGTCAATTATATATTTAACAGTTCATAATCAAATATCCAAAAAATATTCTATTACAATTAGGTTTTTAATCTTTTGCTGTAAACAACGATGACTAGTTGTTAAGTCTCTATTTCATCTTCTTGTCTTCACATGTGATTATCATTGTTTCGTCTTCATCATCTTCAAGAATAGACAGTAAACATATTTCTGTTTCTTGCTTATCATTTTTACAGTCTTCCTTCTCATCATTCAGACATGCACTTTTTCCAAATCTGACTTTGACTACGTCACCATGGAGAGTGATGGGTATATAGCTGAAATTAAATTTCTATTATGAATTTCTTATGTGGACGTCCTTTATATCAGCTTTTAACGTTTAAAACGTGCGTGGGGGAAAATTTGACAAAATCAGAATTTTTATTTTTGAATCGCACATAAATTTGTAACAAAACCAGCATCATTTCTAAAATGAAAATAGGCTTTCCAAAGTTACACGTAGAAAGATTTTTTGAGTAGGCATTCATTAAATATTAATTTATTCAACTGTAAAAATGATCAAAGTGAATTTGGATTAGTGACAATTAAAAAACTTTACTTGCGGACATAAAGCTATTTTTGTTATTTGCTAAGAACCCTATGGTCCATAAAATTCAGATAGATATAAATGACTTACAATGCTGAGATAATCTCGTCCAAAACAACTTCTGATCCTAGTGAATTCTTAGCATATTCTTCTAATCCTCTTTGAGCATACTTCTTAATTTCAGGATCATCAATGTCTAACTCTACCGGAAGATCATTATCTTCACCTTCATCTTCATCATCATCGCCATTATCATTACTATCATCATTATCATTATTATCATCATCATTATCATGATCAATATCATCTTCTTCATCTTCATCGCAATCTATGGAGACACTTTCGTCTCCAGAATCGTCAAAAACAGTTAGTGCACATATTTCTGTTTCTAGCTTATCATTTTTACAATCTTCCTTCCCATCTTCCGAACAACTTTTGCCAAATTTAACTTTGATTACGTCAAAGTAGATAGTCACCGGTACATAGCTGAAATTAATTGATTTTATCAGGTTCAGAAATAAAAGAGCATCCATTTCTTAAAAAAAGAGATCGATCAGCAAAATTTTCACTTAAAAAAATGTGTGCGTAGGAACATTTTCCGAACCAAAATAAAAAAAAATAGAAAATTTTCTGAGATATATAAGGCAGTTGTCATGTCGAAAATCAGGGTTTTAAAAAAAAGTTTTCTATGATTTTAAGAATTTTAATGATCTTATGAGTCATTTCTTACGAAAGAAAAAAACATTACTTCTCACAAAAAGGTTTCATTTTAATCAATCATGGCTTTCTTCTTCTGGGAAAACATTATCTACAATTCCACTGTTTCCAATTTGAAAAATAAGCAAACTATCTTTAAATAAAGTTCGTTGTTTGAAAAAATGTTGTAAAAAAAATTGTTTTACCAATTTCAGTCATAGAAATTTGAGAAAATAGCTAGAAAGTAATTTTAATTGACAAAACTGGCACCAAGAAATTTTCATTTCTTGTTAGAAGAAGATTCTAGATTTTGGCAAAAAATATTTGTTACCACTACTTTTTTCATATTACTCTAAATTCTAGGGTGTCAAATTTTCAACCAAAAGTGAACTAAAACTTTACACATTTTAGAATCAGTTGAAAACTACGTAACTACACGTTGCAAATTTTAACTTTATTCACACCTCTATACGCAAATGTGAATTTTTTTAAATGCTTAACGATTTGATACGCTTTTGGATCAAAATTTCACACCTTGCGACTCAGTGTGGTGCTGAGAACCCTAAGTGTCATCACAAAATCAAAATGGAAAAACATCTTACTATGCTGCGATAATCTCAACCAAAACAACTTCTGATCCTGATGAATTTTTAGCATATTCTTCTAATCCTCTTTGAGCATATTTCTTAATTTCAGGATCATCAATGTCTAACTCTACTGGAAGATCATCGTCGTCTACAGAAAGATCATCTTCACACTCAACCGTCACAGAAGGTTCCGCATCACTTTCTCTCCAAACATTTACTTTGCACTCTTGAGTGTCATCTTTACTTTGGTTGCTTCCTACTTTGATATTGATCTCATAGAGGAGTTTGCCAGCTGAGGGGAAGAACGTAGCATCCAGAATCTTCTCCAAGACAGGATCACTTGGACCAGTTGAGTTTTCCGCTAATTTTTTTATTCCCTTTTGAGCATACAATTTCACTTGAGGATCATCAACATTCGACTTTGACGGCAAATCTGCAATTTGGGGTTGACCATCATCTGCTCCCCTCCTTCTTCTGGCAACTCTCCAACAACTAACACTAGTTGAATCGTCTTCATCAGTTTCCTTGAAGACGCTAATTTCACAGTTATCATCACCAGCTTCTGGGTCGTATTCACAATTCTTCTCATTACTTTCCTTAGGACACTTGGTGGATCCTACCTTAAATTTAACTGTGTAAAGTAGTTTTCCAGATGGGGGATAGGATTTTGCCTCTACTATCTCTCTAACAATGCCTTTCATGCCCGACGAATGACCGCCTAATTTATCAACAGCAATTTGAGCGTATTTCGTGACCTCAGGAT
>CAKNYM010050431.1:122890-157896 GCA_932195095.1 Andricus curvator
CACAGTTACAGATGGTTCAGCATCACTTTCTCTCCAAACATTGACTTGACACTCTTCACTGCCACCTTTATTTTGATTTCTTCCTACTTTGATTTTGATCTCGTAGAGGAGTTTTCCAGCCGGAGGAAAGAAAGTAGCTTCCAGTATCTTCTCCAAGATAGGCTCACTTGGACCACTTGAGGTTTCTGCTAATTTTTCAATTCCCTTTTGGGCATATAATTTCACCTGTGGATCATCAGCACTTAGTTTGGATGGTAAGTCTGCAACTTCTCTCTTGCGGTGACGTGCAAGCCTCCCACTATGACCTCCTGCTATAAACTAAATAAACAAAAAATAAATTACATTTTTGATCAATTTCACTACATTTGAAACAATCAAAAAGAATTTAAATTTGTCAGTATTTGGATTCAAAGAGAGATATCAAATGAAACACATTAGAACCAGTACCTTTTCACGTGTCAATCACGTGAAAAAAAAAATCTTGGGTCGGATCTGCTTTATTTAATGTTAAAAAAGACATTTTGCTTGTGCAGAGGTAAGTGCTTCTGCAAAGTTTTTACATTCTCATCATTTATGATTGAGAAAGTATTAGAATTATCAAAAATCTGACAACACAGTTTTCAACGGATCTCTATGTTTGGAACCCCCTGAAGCTGAAAATAAAGTTTTTGCGATTGGCGTCTGTCTGTCTGTCTGTCCGCCCGGCCGTGGGTCCGTAAACACGATAACTCTCGAAAAAATGAACGGATCAAATCGAGCTTTGGCACACTTTTTTATGCTTCAAAAGAAAGAACAAGTTCGTTACCCAGCCATTTTGGATAGAAATTCAAAAAGTTAGAGCATTTTCAGAATGTTTCAAACCATTTTTTTTAAAGATTCAAAAATTTGTGTGCACGGCTATTCGTAGTACTCAGAAAGCAGCACAATTTATACTCATTACTTTTTTCAATAAAAACAAAATTATCAGACTTATAGCATTTACAAAATTTAAAAAACCAATCGAAAATGAACATTTTGAGCCAAACACCGCCCGTCATTAAAAAAGTCAGAAAAAGAAAAACATTGCGTTTTGATTATTTTGCAAAAATCGAAAATTTAAATTTTGATAGCACAAAAAATAATGAAAAATAAAAAATTCTATTTTATGGTCAAATCATGCAAGGTACGAAAAAAGATGAATCAATAAAAATTGTGCTCCTAAAAAAGATCTACAAATTCGTTTTTATTTACTTCTTGATAGGACGCGTAGTTTTTGTTTTATTAGTAAAAAATAATAATAAAAATAACAAACTAAATTTTTGGACAAACGACACAAGCTAGGAAAAAGTTAAATAGACAAAACTTGTTTAACCAAAAAAGAGCTACACATTTTTTATTAATAATTTTTTGATAGGATGAGTAGTTTTTGTTTTACTCGTGAAAAATAACATTGAAAATAAAAAAAATTCAATTTTTGAAAAAACGACACAAGCTACGAAAAATTAGAAAACAAAAATTGTGTACCTAAAACACATCTACACATTTGTTATAAATCACTTTTTGATAGAACGCGTGGTTTTGGTTTTAATCGTGAAAAATAACATTGAAAATAAAAATGAAAAATTTGTGGAAAAATTACAAAAGATACGTAAGAAAAAATGGATAGACAAAAGTTGTTTACCCAAAAAAGAGATACCAATTCGTTATAATTTATTACATTCTCATGATTTAAGATTGAGAAAGTATTAGAATTTTTCGAAATTTGACACCACAGTTTTTCAACGGGTCTCCACGTATTGAGACCCCCTGAAGCCGAAAATCGAGTTTTAGCGATGGCGTCTGTCTATTTGTCCGTCCGTCCGTAAACACAATAACTCTTGAAAAAATGAACCGATCAAATCAAGCTTAGGCACAATTTTTTGTTAGGTCCTAAAAGAAAAAACGAGTTCGTTAAATAGCATTTTTTGACCAACGGTTATGGTTTTATTAATCAAAAATGCTATTCAAAAATCGAATCTTACCTTCAAGATATCTACAATTTTTGTTTCAACCATTTTTCGAAGGACTCGTTTTTTAGGTTTTATGCATCGAAAATGAATAAGTCGAAAAATCTAATTTTAAGCCAAACGACGACAGATAAATTAAAAAGTCTAAAAAAAGAATTGCAGCTTTTAAAAAGACCTATAAGTCTTCCAGCAACCATTTTTTGATAAGACTTGATATTTTGGTTATATTTTTCGAAAATCTATGAAAAAATCGAAAATTCTAATTTTGAGCCAAACGACGCAAATATGGGAAAAAGTATCAGGAATTACAGCTTTTGAAAGTCCTATGATATTTTCAAGAACTATTTTTGATGGGACTTGTCACTTTGATTTTATTTATCGATAATACTATGAAAAAAATAGAAAATTCAAATGTTGAGCCAAACGACGTGAGATGCGGAAAAAAGTTTCAACGATGAACGGCAGCTTCTAAAAAGTCCCAAAAAATTTGTTTCAACCATTTATAGATTGTACTTCCCATTTTGGTTTTATTTATTGAAAATGCCAGGGGAAAATCCAAAATTCAAATTTTGAACCAAACGATGCAAAACACGAGAAAAAGTCTTGAAGAGCAATCATAGCTTTTTAAAAATCCTACAAAATTTCTTCTAACTATCTTTTGATAAGACTCGAAATTTTGGTTTCATTTATCGAAAGTACTATGCAGAAACTCGAGAATTCAAATTTTGAACCGAAAGGCGTGAGATACGGAAAAAAATTTTAAAAGGAGTTGCAGCTTTTAAAAATTCCTACAAAATTTATTTGAACCATTATTTGATAGGACTTGTCATTTTGGCTTTATTTGTCGAAAATATTATGAAAAAAATCGAAATTCAAATTTTGAGCGAAACGACGCAAAATATGGGGAGAAGTTTTTGGAGGAATTTCAGCGTTTGAAAATTCCTACAACATTTCTTTGAACAATTTTTTGACAGAACACCTCGTTTTTTATTTTATTTTTAAATTGATATACAAAAATCGAAAATTTCCATATTACGCCAAAAAACGCGAGATACGTAAAAAACCTAAAAGAAGACTTTTAGGAGTTTTTGTTTTATCCATCAAAAATAATATAAATAAAAAAATCCTATTTTCAGCATAACAATGCGAGATAGAGAATAATGTCTGAAGAAAGGACTGTAGCTTTTTATTGTAAGGTAATTCAGAAAATAAATATACAGTTTAAAATTTCTATCAAAAATCGAACGCGTAGCGCGAGTGTCACGATGAGAATTTGACCGCGCGGCGGGCAGATTTTTGGTTTAATGATAATGCTATAATACATTATTAATAATAAAGTTGACTTATTTTACTACAATAACCAAATCATAAAAATTGACTAGATCACGTTTCTCAGAGTTTTACGAGTGCAATAATACTAGACTTACCGATTTTTCATGAATCGGAGAACCGAAAATATCAGCAAACAAAAAAGTGCAAAGCACAAGTAGGAATATCGAACAAATCCGTAAATTCGTCATCCTTCTGATCAAAAATTTACGAGAACTGAGGACTGAACGTTTCCTGTTTCTGAGAGAGGTTTTAAAGTAAAACACACACATTAACAAAGATCTTATCATAAACCAGAAAATTAATTGAACCAATCGGAAAATTCAAGTTTCTTGTTTATAATTATAATCAGAATCACACAATCACATTATTCGTTAAAGTGCTGTTAATTAATGCCCAGATAATCATTTTATTACATGTCTGATGTATCTGATTATTGAACTTTCATCCGGATGCATCGTGTCAAAAATTTGTATTTTTATTTAAACATGGAAACCTATGGTAAAAATCAAAAAAGGAAAATTTTAATTTGGTTTATGTAACGAGATTTAATTGAATTAATTTTCTTATCGTGAAAGTTGAATTATTAATAAATTCTGGTAAATTTAATTTAATATTATTAGCAACATTATTTGTCACTATTTAGATTAGAAAAGATGTTGGAAAACGATGTTATTTCTTTGAGTCATATAATTTATAAACATATAATGTTAAAGATGGTAAAAATGAGATACTTCAGACCAAAAGACATATAGTTTTCCTCATCAGGATAAACTTATTGAATATAGAAATTTACAAACATCATCATCAAGTATAAAAAAAGTTGCAAATTCTCCTTTTCCCATTTCTCTATAAAAAATGGTGGAAAAAAATTGATATAAAACATTTTTTAATATAAGTGTAACACAAAAGTGAAAAAGTGAGGTTAAGAAATGTAATTGATGTATTTACCTAAGGTTATCTACCTTTCAGTTTACATTTTTTTGTTAAAATTTTAAACTTTATGTTGATTCTTAAAAATTAGATAGAAAGTTCCAAAAGTGTAATTAAAAATAATAATGTTGTAAAAAACACTGTGTAAACATCGGAAAAAAATTGCCGTTTCGCTCCATTTTTCAAACGAGAAAAAGAGAAAGAGAAACATTAACAAAGACAGAAATAGGAATGTCGTGTCACCAATTTATATAAAAAGGTACTAAAATTTCTAAATAATTCTAGTAACTAAAATTAAACAAAAGAATTAAAAATTATTAACAATCATTAAAAATTGAAATGTTACCCACTGCTGTTCATAATTAATTAAATATAAGTAAAAATTACAGTAATATAAAGAAATTAAGTAAAAAATTCAACAATTTTAACAAATTTAGAAGATCAAATATTTGCAATATAAGTTATCTATTGTACATTTAAAAATAGAGAAATGTGTTAAATTAAAAGTTAGATAAGATTACAATAAAAACATAGTTAAATTAGTTAACATTTTCAAATATTAATTTTATATTATTTTTATTTAATTAGTTACAAAATTTTATTAATTTATTAAATTGAAGAATCCAAGATTATATTATATATTGTACTATAATGATTAAGATCTGAAATTATATTTAAGCAATTATTCCTATTTTTCTTAATAAAGAACATTTCTGCTATTAGTCTTTTAAATTCATTAGGTTCATGATGTAAAACTGTAACATTTTCGGTAATCCACGGTAATCCGCTCGGAGTAATTCGGTGTAATCCAGAGTAATCCACTAGTAATCCAGATAATTAAAAGTAATTTAAATAATCCAAGCAATTAAAGTGTGATCTATATCTTTTTTAGTTGAAATTCATGTATTTTGATGAAAATTCGCCTTTTTCAGTAGAAAATTAATCTTCCACGTTGAAAATTCACGATTTTGGTTGAAAATTCAACTTTATGGTGGAAAGTTAATCTAATTTGTAGGAAATTTAACAATTTTATTCAAAAGTCATTTTTTGTTTCAAAAATTCAATTGTTCTGTTGAAAATTCGTCTTTTTGAATTGAAAATTTAACTAATTTGATCGAATAATTTATTTATTTGCTTGAAAATTTAACCATATCGTTGAAAATCGTTTTTTTTATTGAAAATAATTTTTTTTTTTAATTGAAAATTCAAATATTCCAGTTGAAGATTATTCATTTTAGTTGAGAATTCATTCCTTGATTACAAATTTGACTATTTTTTTTAATATCCTATTTTTTGTAAAAGATTTATTTTTTAATTGAAATTGTAAGTATTTCATTTTTAGTTGAAAATTCATCTTTTTTAGTTAAAAATTTAACTACTTGGTTGAAAGTTGAACTACTTTGTTGAAAATTTATTTTTCTCGTTTGAAGATTATTGATTTCAGTTGAAAATAATTTGGTTGAAAATTTAACTGTGTTGTTGAAAATTCGGTTTTATTGGTCGAAAATTAAATTTTTTAACTGAAAATTTAACTTATACATTTTTGATTGTAAGTTTATCTTTTTCAGTTGAGAATTTAATTAGTGGGTTGAAAATTCATCTATTTCTTTGAAAATTTGTCGTTTTTGGTAGAAAATTAATCTTTTTTGTAAAAAATGCAACTACTTGGTTAATATTCGAACTACTTGTTAAAAATTCATTTTTAGTTGTTTTTTTCTAGTTAAAATTTCCTCTTCTTTGGTTGAAAATGTAATCATTTTACTAAAAATTCGTTGGTTTTTGGTTGAAAATTTATTTTAAAAATATAGATTTAACTATTTCCTTCGAAGATTCTTCATTTCAGTTGAAAATTCATCTCCTTGATTAAAAACTGGACTATTTTGCTGAATATTCGATATTTTTGTAAATTTTTTGTTTTCGCAATGAAAATGTGAGTGCTTCATTTTGGTAGACAATTTATATTTTTTAGCTCAAAATTCAAATGTTGTGGAATGATTTTGTGATAATTTAAGAGCTGTATCTATAAGATTTTTAACTATAGAAATTTTGTTTTGTATTGGATGGTTAGAAAATTTTTTTAAATATCTACCAGAAGAAGTATTTTCACGATACTAATCTCTAATAATATCACTTGAGTCAGTTTTTATAACATCAACATTTAAAAAAGGAATAGAAATGTTGCTTTCTATTTCATGTGTAAATTTAAGTCTAGGATGATAAGAATTAAATTGATTTATAACATAAAGTAGTTTATTTTTCGGTAAAATAATAAAAGCATCATCTACATATCCAAATATGTGTGTACAGAAAAATTTAAATTTTTTATGATATTGGATTCTAAATCTTGCATAACTAAATCAGCTAGGACTGGAGAAATGTGAGAACCCAAAGGTGTTCCAAATATTTGTCTATAAAAACTGTTATTAAATTTAAAAATTGTTTTTTCCATTAAGGATTTGATTCCTTCTTTAAATTTATCAAGATGTAAATCTGTATAGTATTTTTATGTTAATTCATCGACTTAAAATACTATTAATTACTAAATCAATTGGAACGCCAGTAAATAAAGAAGACACATCTAGCGAAGCCATGATATGATCAGGTGGAATTGTTTTCTTAATTATTATATTCTTAAATTCACTATTATCACTATTTGTTAAAGTCACTATTTGATTAATTAAAAGTATTGAACCTTATCTAAAGCATATTTTATTTATAGAAAACTATAGGCACGGATTCCAGAAACTCTTAACGCATAAGATTGATATGGTGATATATGTAGTAACTACGATTATGTATGTATTATATAATAATGATATGCATTGGGCCCGAAATTTAACATTTTATTACATTGTTTTGTACGTTCCTTTCTTGGCTTTAGCAATGAAATACAATTTAATTGCATTAGTGATTTTTCTGTGGAGAACCTGTTTTAGCATAATCGCATTGAAAGCAATTTATGAGTTTTACGTAATATCAAGTCGAGATTCTTAATTCCTCTATACAACTCAGTTAACGTAATTATATTTACTTCGTCAATTTGCCACTTAGCAGATTATGAAAAAAAAGGTTTTAAAACGTAAATTTTTTTTAATGTAGGAAAAATATTACGATAATAATAAATGGTAGCATAATAAAACGGCACTTAGAAAATAATAAGGTTGAATAATATATTTATATTTCTTATTAATTATTGAACGCCTTGAAAATTTCAGGAAATGTAATCAAAAATGTTTGAAAATCATAAAAATATTTTTATAATAGCAAATATAAGAAAACTGTTTAAATTTCTATCACAGCATGCAAATTTTTATCTAATCCCCCTTTTTACCCCGTTCCCCCCTTTCAACCTCCTTTTCGCTTTAAATTTAAAAAATCCACTAAAATACCCAAAATCGAGAATTTCGACCCAATTTTTGCCCTTTTTAAAAAAAGTTTCGAATCTTTTTTCAAACATCATAAACAGAAATGCGATATACTGCCTGATATTTCATGTGAAAATATTGCATTTTTAACAAAATAGATCAATTTCTAACTAAATAGTTGAATTTACAACAAAAACAAAGACAAATTTCCAACAAAATAAATTAATTTTCAACTAAAATTATGAATCTTCAACCAAAGAAATAAATTTTTCATAAAGTAGTTCAACTTTTAGTCAAGTATTTGAATTTTCAACCAAAAAAGTTGATTCGACAACCAATGCAATCTATTGAATTTTCAAACGTCAAAAATACGAACTGTCTATAAAACTTGTTTGATTTTCTTTTCGGGTTCATTCGAGGGTTCTTTCGATAATTCAGTTCACATTGAGGGGGCAAATAAATAGGAATTTTGATTAATTTTTTATATTTTTAAAACATGCAATAAAATACGTCAGAGCATCAGAGAAAAGTATGTTGGTTATGGGTGTAGAAATAAACTTTTGAAAATGAAAAATAATATGCAAAAATGTAGAAAAAAAAGAGCTCTTGACTGATAAAAATACACTAGAAACGAGTTTAACCGTCTAAGGAAAAACAAAGAAAAAGTAGGTTTTTCAAGTATTGATTTTTGTATTTTTAGATTACTTCTTTCTCTCTTAATTATAAAAATACTTTGAACAACTCAGGGTTCTGTACTATTTACTGTTCTGTATTTACTATTACTATTTTTTTACGCAATGTAACCAAATTATTCTTTCACTTAAAGTGCATTATTATAAAAGTTTGAGACTAATTTGGGCAGGTTGAACGAGTGAAAATCGTCCAAAACTGTGAAGAAGCTGTCTCTTCATGTTTTAAATAAATTTCAAACATTTTTTCAAACACAAATTTTGGTTTGAAATTTGTTTAAAAATGTTATGTATTAAAATTTTTCTTGGAAATAATACATTGCAGAGTATTTTTTTCAGAAGAAAAATAAAGGATTTTCTGTCCCTTTATTGCGGCTTCGAACCTTTGTTTTTATAGAAGTGCATGCAAAACCCAGAGGAAAATTGTTTAAATTTAAGAAATTATTTCTTTAAATTATTTTTTTTTTCAAATTAAAAGTAGAAGAAGCTTTAAAAGAAGTAATAATTTGTTTAATTTTAAATAATGACGTTTATTCTTCTATGAGTTTATAAAATGATTTTTTTGATACCGTTTCTTTAAATAAGACAAAAATTGATTTAGATAGAGCTCTGTCTAGAATTGAAGAAATGACTGATTTAATCTCATTATTTTAAACCAAGAAAATTGTTTCCTGAAATGAAATAAAAGTTTAATAAGAACACGATTTACGAATTCATTTTCTAGTGAGTTTGATTTCTAATTCTTTCAAGTATAAAAAGTTTAATTATTAAGTTTTAATTTTTTCGCATAGGAAAATAAATTTTTCATGATTTTTATTTAGCTGGTAGGGAGGAAAAGTCTGTTTTTAGTCTTTTCCTGAATTGGAGAAGAGAGTTGTTCTTCTATGCTTAAAGTTTTGATTAATATTTAAATAAAGTTGAAGCGGGGCAGATTCTTTATTTTCAACATTTTTCTTATGATGAAAGGAATGTATTTTTTATTTCAAATATTTTTCTGAAACGAAATACGGACATTTTTAATTTTTAACGTTTTTATTCTATTGGAAGGGACAACATGGTATTTCATTTCCTTGTGAACTGGAAGAGGGAGTTTTTTAATTTTCAACATTCCGACTAAAACTTTGACTGAGTTAAGTGGGACAGATTCTTTATTTCAGAAATTTTTTTTCAGATAAAAAATCCTTTTTTTAGTATTTTTAGTATTAAAAATTTTAGAAAAATACAAAAACATCTACGTAATATTCCAAAATATGAGAGAAAACAAAGTTTTCATATTTTTATTTCGGTCTTACGATCCATTTAGAAAAAAAATAAAAAATAAATAGAGTCAAAATTCCTTTTTATTCTGACGTTTCGGCCTCATATGTGGGCCTTCATCATAAAAAATACATACAAAAAATAAATTAGATGCATAAAAAAAATTTTTACCTCGGAGGCAATAATCGGAGTCAATCCTAACGTACGTTGAAGCGAACGACAACATTTAAAATTTCGTATTAAGTCAGTTCATTATGAAATTGTAAAAAAAGTATTGGGAAACTATAGAGATCAAAATGCATTTCCCAGTATGTTCAAAAAAGTTCAAATTTTGTATTTTACGAATGCTGTAAAAACAGCTAACAAACTGATGTGACGTAAACAACAAATAAATGATTATAAGGCCTAAGAAAGTTGTGGTGATAGATGGACAAAATCAAATCCAAATGAAAAGCGCGCTAAATACAATGAGAATTCAATTTAATTGATGATGCTATTATAATATTGATTCACGTTAAGAATTTCAGTTTTTAAATTAATAGATACTTTTATATATTTATTTATGAAAATTGATTCCAGAATTTTTCTTTTTGAAGAGTTTTTTTCTTTAGCAAGAATTTTGATATTTTTTAAGTCGAAATCAAAATAATGATCAAAATTCCAAGAATGTTGTGAGAGGCCCGTATTTAAGTTGCCAATTCTACAATCCATTTTATGTTCGGATATTCTATTTTTTAACCGGCGACCAGTTTCACCTGCATAAACATTATTGCATCCTGTACATTTTATTAGATAAATAACATTAGAGATATTATCAATTTTTTCAGAGTCTTTTATATTAGCGGAACATTTTTTTAATATGTGATCATTTCTAAAATATACATTAATAGCAAACTTTTTTAACGCGTTCTTTAATCTTTCTGATAAACCTTGTACATAAGGCAATAAAACCCGTAAATCAGTTTGTCTATAATTTTCAAGCCATTTGTTTATTTTTTTTTAATTATAATTGAGCTATTGTAAATTTCATTTTCTCTTTCTTTAATGACACTTTCGTTTAACGGTAGTGGATAATTATTTTGTTGCAAAGTAATTTTTAATTGGTCTAAGTTTTCTTTCCTAAAATTGATGCCACTTAGTTTAATACATCTGTCAATTAAACCTTTAATTAATCCAATTTTCTGGCCAAATTGATGGTGAGAAAATTGTAATTCAAATATTGGCCTGACCAGGACGGGTTTGTAAACCAATTAGTAATTAAATTTCCATTTTTAGTTTTTGTGATAGACAGATCTAAAAAATTTAGAGTATTATTGTATTCTATTTTCAAAGTAAACTGTAGAGATTCTTCTATGCTACTGAATGTGTTAATTAGTTCTGGGATTTTGTCTGTAGGACCAATAGTGAAAATAGCATCCACGTAACGCCTAAAGAAAAGTGGTTTGAAGCTTAATTTAGATAAGGCTCTATTTTCAACATCTTCTAAAACAAGATTAGATGCAATAGGTGATAAAGGTGAACCCATCGGACAACCAGAAATTTGTTTATAAAATTGTTGATTGAATGAAAAGACAGTATTATTAAAAACCGTTTTGACAGCTATTAAAATCTCTGAGTTTGATATTTCAGTTAAATGTTTATGTACTTGTAATTTTTCTTCTATAACGTCCAAAACTAAATCCAACGGAATGTTATCAAACATAGATATAATATCTAGTGAAACAAGTGAATGTGTGTTAGGAACATTAAAATTATTAATTTTTTCTTTAAAGCTTCAACTATCTCTTATAAATGAATCAGTTTTTCCAGATACTGGCCTTAATAGATTAGATAAGAATTTTGCTAAATTGTAAGTTGGAGAACCAATAGTAGAGACAATTAATCTCCATTTTAATTCTGGCTTGTGAACTTTGGTGAGGGCATATGCTTTTGCTGTCACACAACCATGGTTTTTTAATTTATAAGCTAAATTTTCATTTATGTATCTTTTTTTCTCCCATCTATAAATTATATCATTACATTTTTCTTCTATGGGCGGAACTAAACTAGTGTTAACTTTTTTATATAAAGTATTATTCTGTAAAAGATTTTCAATAGTTGATGTGTAGTCTTCTGAATTTGCAGCCACTAAGATATTACCTTTGTCTGCTTTTACAAAGATAACATCCTTGTGGTCATTTTGAAATTTTGTAGCAATATCTGAAATTTGATTGGAGTTTTTAAATTTATTGATTTTTTTATGATTTGAGATTAAATTTGTAACTATTTTTCGAACATTTGTTTTTTTAATATCATCTTTAATGTTTTTAATACAATTTTCTATATTAGAAATGATATTATTAGTAGGGATGTTTTTAGAGTTATAAGAAATCCCAAATTTAGTACCCAATGCTAAGGTTTCAGCTGTTTCATCAATAATGTTGTCACATTAGATAAATCTTTAAACAATTTGTTAACTCTTATGTCTCTGTACCTATTTTTTTCCTCTAAAAATCTATGATTCCCCAAGTGCGAATTCCAATACGGCCCAACATTGACCCAGTATTGGCAAAAATTTTGCCGGAATTTGGCTGCCAGTATTGGGCCATAGCTGGATGTGTAACTACGGTATGCACTTGGCGGCCAATTCTGGCCCAGACTCTGGCCGCCATCACTTATGCGTTACTGGCTGCCATTATCGGCTCAGCAATGGGTACTGATATCGGCCCGATCTCGGCTGCCAATATCGTTCCATTGCTGGAATGATAACTCCAGTATGCACTTGGCGGCCAATACTGGCCCAGACTCTGGCCGCCCACTACTGCTATACTCTAACGATATGACAAAAAAGGAAGTTAAAAAATAAATATTAATTGATTGCGAGTATTTTGACTTTGAATATTAATGGGTCCTGGTGTAGAGTGAATACATATATTACATTTTTAAATATTATATTACAAATAAAATTTCTAACGCTACGGGGATCGAACCTACATCTATACCTAAATCTATCGCCTAGCAAATTTTAAACTCTGTTTGTCTAATTAAATATTTATTATTATACGACGTTATGTAAATGTAAAATATACGAACTGTTAACAGGAATATCAATAAATCAATTTTTAAATAAATAATTTTTATCGATTACAATTTTTCTTCGTGTAATATTTCGTTTTTTCGCGTTTTAGACTACTTTACAACTTTCCACAATGACAGAAAATGTAATTTTTTATGAACATTAAAAATTTTTAACGACGGAACTTAGAAAGGACCCCGCACCAAATGTACAGAAAAAAGCCTTATGATAAAAAATTCAAAAACAAATTTTTTCTTTTATTTTCGAACCTGCAAACTAAAAATTCGAAAGAAAAATGTCAGAAAGATGGACAGTTTTTAGACAAACACTTGTCCAAAGTTTCGATTTTTACATGTATTTTGATGCAAAAAAGCTTATTTTAGCCAAATGTTTTTTTTCCTCAAAAACGCTATGATAGATTTGACTAAAACTTTTATATTTTGACGATCAGGCGTACCGAATCAAAAGATTCATACCCACGGACTAGAAAGATAAACGATTCTTTGGGTATACAGCATGTTTTTGGGGGTGTTTTTATACCCTAAACATCCAAGTAACATATGTAAATCATCATTTCTTAGTAACTAAAATCAATAGAGATTTTTCTTCAACTGCTACGGTATGAAACGACTTTCCAATAAGTGGAGTAAGCGTACATAGCAAGAATATGTTTTGACCTAATTTTAGGGGATGTTTTACCATCCCTTAAGCAATGAGTCTGAAGTTCCTAACGCATTAATCAATAACGAAAAATAATTTTATTTTTAAGTGCATGAAAGCTGCTATTTTATGACAGAAAATAGTCGCGTACAACCCTAAAAACTTCTTAAAGCACTTTCAACCCCTCATCAGATATAAAACTCAGCCAAGCTACCCCTAAATATTTTTAAAATTCAACAAAACCAACCTAATTCAAAAATCCGCCCAGTTTTTGCTGATAATAATTTCAATTGATGCCAAAGGGGCACACATAAAGTCTCAACCCTTCAGCACATGTAGAACTCACCCCAGCCACCCCCAAATATTTTAAAAGTTCAATAAAATGACCCTAATTCAAAAATACGCCAGGTTTTTCTGATAATGTTTTCAATTGATGCCAAAGCGACAAAAAAGTGTCTCAATCTCTCAGCACATGCAGAACTCACCCCAGCAACCCCTAAATATTTTTAAAATTCAATACAACCACCCTCATTTCAAAGTACACCAGGATTTTTCTGAAAATGTTTTCGGTTGATGCCAAATGGACAAAAAAATGTTTCAAAACTTCAAGATTAAGGCAGAAAATAACCAAAGATAGTTCACACCGTACTTTTCCAAACACGTTAAAATTGATAACAAAAAATATAAGTTAAGTGCACTTATATTAAAGCGATATTAACGGTAGTAATAATTGAAATATGTAAGAAAATAAATAATAGTAACTGGTACCAACCTGTGCAAACCTGCTTTAACTGGTTTCAACCTGTACGATTAAGTTGTAAGACTATTTTGACACAAAAAAGTTTTAATATTGTTCTAACCTTTCAAATATTCATAAACTCGGACTTGTACCAACCTGAGAAAACCTGAGAAAACCTGTTGTAACTTGTACGAAACTGTACCAATAAGTTGCAACAGTACTTTTATGTGGGAAATTCGAATATTCATAAACACGAACTTGCACCAACCTCTGCAAACCTGTTGTATTAGGGTAATTGTTGCATTAGGGGGATTTTATTGAATTTTTAAAATATTCGGGGGTGGTTGGGGTGGGTTCTACATGTGCTGAAGGGTTGAGACTTTATTTGTGCCCCTTTGGCATCAATTGAAATTATTATCAGCAAAAACTGGGCGGATTTTTGAATTAGGTTGGTTTTATTGAATTTTAAAAATATTTAGGGGTAGCTTGGGTGAGTTTTATATCTGATGAGGGGTTGAAAGTGCTTTAAGAAGTTTTTAGGGTTGTACGCGACTATTTTATGTCATAAAATAGCAGCTTTCATGCATTTAAAAATAAAATTATTTTTCGTTATTGATTAATGCGTTAGGAACTTCAGACTCATTGTTTAAGGGATGGTAAAACATCCCCTAAAATTAGGTCATAACATATTCTCTATATGTACGCTTACTCCGCTTATTGGAAAGTCCTTTCATACTGTAGCAGTTGGATAAAAATCTCTATTGATTTTAGTTACTGAGAAATGATGATTTACATATGTTACTTGGATGTTTAGGGTACAAAAACACCCCCAAAACATGCTGTATACCCAAAGAATCGTTGATCTTTCTAGTTTGTGGGTATGAATCTTTTGATTCGGTATGCCTGATCGTCAAAATATAAAAGTTTTAGTCAAATCTATCATAGCGTTTTTGAGGGAAAAAAACATTTTGCTAAAATAAGCATTTTTCCATTAAAATACATGTAAAAATCGAAACTTTGGACAAGTGTTTGTCTAAAAACTGTCCGTCTTCCTGACATTTTTCTTTCGAATTTTTAGTTTGCAGGTCCGAAAATACAAGAAAAAATTTTTTTTAGAATTTTTTATCATAAGGCATTTTTCTGTACATTTGGTGCGGGGTCCTTTGATCGTGAACTTTGACAATTTTTTAATAACAAATTTTTTTTAACTTTCGTGTAAGGTTTGGTTTTTACGTATTTAAAACCATTTTACAACGTTTAATATTGACATAAAATGTAATTTTTTCTGAACATTTAAAATTTTACATAAAGATGGAACTTAGAATTTTTTTCTTAAACAAAAAAAAAAAAAAACAGGAAAAAAGTTGTATTCGCGACAGTTGTATTTATAGTTCTTAGACATTTTAGAAAACATGAACCATATTTTTAAACGTATTTTTAAAAGTTTTTAAATATTTATACTCTCGGCATAGTACTGCGCCGATCGTGGAGCCAGCCGTTAGCCAGTACTGGGCAAACGGCCGATTATCTGTACTGGGGTCAGTACTGGGCCAGTACTGCGCCGGTGGTGAACTCCGACGGAGTGCGGAAATTTCCACCTGGGCCGTCGGCTCACCAGAGGATACCAATAACGGCCCAACCTCGGCCGTCAATATCGCACCGTGATCTGAATAAATGCTTTGGCCTGTACTTTGCACCTAATTCTGGCCTTTGCTAGGCCAGACTCTGGCTTTTCCTATTAAAACATGTTTAGACAAAGTAAAGACGAAGTTGGGAACAGCAGTGCGCCGAGTCCGGGCCAAACTCTGGCTCTTCCTATTAAAACATTTGCCGTAGTAAAAGTAACACGGGACCCAGTGATGCGCCTTTTCTGGGCCAGACTCCAGCTTTTCCTATTAAAACATGTTTTGCCAGAGTAAATACGAAGTTTGGAACAGTAATGTGCCGCGTCTGGGCCGATCTCTGGCTTTTCCTCAAAAAGCATACTTTGCCGTGATAAAAGTGACACTTGGTCCAGTAATCTGCCATCACTGGGCCAATCATCGGCGGTAGATCGACAAATTTGAATAGCCAATATAGGCAGCCAGTACGGGCACAACACTGGGCCGATTAGAATGCCGATATTGACCCAATAACATTAGCCGATCTTTGGCTGCCGAAATTGGACCAAGCCTGGGCCGTGTTTTCAGTTCCGGCAATTCGCACTTGGGTCAATAAATTAAATTTTTTAATGTGAGCTTCCCTTTGTTGAAATTTTAACTTTTGTAGACTACATTCTTGTGATTGAAAAAAGTTAACAATCGAGTTTTCCGTAATTTTTCTGTCTAGTCTATATTTTAAATAATTGGAGTAATTACCTAATTATTTAATGTTGTCGATTATATTGCTAATTTCACAATTAAGAATTTTCTTCTGATAAGTAAATTTCACATTTTGTACTTTAAAAAAGGTTTTATAATGTGAATTATTTAAATTATAATTATTGGTACTATTTTGTATATGTGCTGAAATGAGAGAACTTTTTCTACACCTTCTTAAAAAGGTATGTTGTTTATTTAAATGGACCAAAAGAGATCATGAAGTGAAACTTTCTTCGATCGTTTTTGTATATTCAAAAATATGAGGAAACAACTTTCTTAGGCTTTTCATTTGGAATTGATTTTGTCCATCTATCACCACAACTTTCTTAGGCCTTATAATCATTTACTTGTTGTTTACGTCACATCAGTTTGTTAGTTGTTTTTGCAGTATTTGGAACTACCAAATTTGAACTTTTTTGAACATATTGGGAAATTTCTTTTGATCTCTATAGTTTCCCAATACTTTTTTTACAATTTCATAATGAACTGACTTAACACGAAATTTTAAATGTTGTCGTTCGCTTCGACGTACGTTAGGATTGACTCCGATTATTGCCTCCGAGGTAAAAATTGGTTTTATACATCTCATTTATTTTTTGTATGTACTTCTTATTATTTTTTATTGTTCATACTTTTATAACAGATGTTTGTTTCTGATGAAGGCCCACAGATGAGGCCGAAACTTCACAATAAAAAGGAATTTTGACTCGATTTTTTTTTTCTAAATTGATCGTAAGACCGAAATAAAAATATGAAAACTTTGTTTTCTCTCATATTTTTGAATATAGAAAAACGATCAAAGAAAGTTTAACTTCATGATCTCTTTTGATTTCTTGAGGTTTTATTTATCTACGTAATATTTAGAAAATCTACTAAGGCATCATTCACGAAATACGCTCAATGTAAAATTTGAAGACCTTCAGATACATGTTTCAGGACATGCAATCTATTATATAATAATAATTTTGTAAAAAGTGGAGCGTTTTAGAATTTTTTGGTATATAGTAATAGTAATAATAGTACTGGGCATCTGTAATGGGCCAATACTCGATCAGTACTGGCTGGTAATGCTCCGCAGTACTGGCGTGCGGTACTGGTCCGGTACGGCACACCACTACTGGTTCTGCACTGGCAAACCGCTGGTGTACGAAAATTCCGGAAATAATTTTGAAAATCATAAAAAATCATTCAATTGTTTTTAGGACTAAGGTAAAGGTACCTATCATGAAACATGTCCCAATTATGAAACAGTTTGACAAAGAATTCGACTTATAAATAATAATTTAAAAATGCATTTTTGAGTACAAATTATTATATTAATGAGTATGAAAGGTATGCTGTTCATCTCTATAAAAAGCAAGTATGGTTCTAAAGTTTTAAACACTGAAAAATAATTTTAATCATGTAACCTCCAAACTCGGGAAAATTGATTGTCATTTATCCGAGTCAGAAGGCTTGATACCTATAATTTATTTTATCTCGTGTATTCACAGATTTCGATTATTTCACATGTGTAATAGATTAAATGGCGGTTTAAGGTGTATAGGTTTGATATTACTGCACTTTTTTTTATTTGGATACAAATTTATTTATTAATTAGTTGTGCTACACAGAGGAACGTTTAAAATAATATGTGTTTTTTATTACATTAATATAGCTTCTGTTATGTTATTATTATATAATACTTCAACTTTATGTCAATAAAATAATTTAAAAAAACGGATTTTCAACAAAATAGTTCAATTTTCAATCAAAGTGAGAAAAAAAAATGATAACAAAATAAAATAAAATGACGAATCTTCAACGGTAATAATTAAATTTTAAACCAAACAGATACATTTTCAACTAGGATGATGAGTCTTTAACTGGAATGGTTGAATTTTCAACCAAAAAGATGAATATTCAACCATGAAGAATAATTTTCTACAAAAATGAATTTTACAAAAAAATAGAGATGAACTTCCAACAAAAAAAAAAGAATATTCAAATGGTAAGTTAACCAAATAATTTTTACCAACAAAAAAACGGATTTGCAATCAAACAGTTCAATTTTCAACCAATGTGATGAATTTTCAACTGAAACGATGACTCTTTAAGTGGAATAATTGAATTTTATACCAAAAAGGTACAAAAAATTTCCATCAAATAGTTCAATTTTTAAATAAAAAAGATCAATTATCCACCAAATAGTTGAATTTTTGTACAAGAAAGATACATTTCTAATCAAAAATAGAATAGTTAAATTTTCTGTCTAAAAAAACTAATTTATAACAAAAAAAAAAACATCGAATTTTCAACAAAATAGTTAAATTTTGAGTTAGAAAAATTTATTTTCAACAAGGTAGTTAAATTTTGATTCAGAGATGAATTTTCAATTAAAATGATGAATCTTCAACGAAAAAAATTTATTTTTAACAAAAGAGTTACACTTTTAACGAAGAAGTTAATTTTTCAACTAAAGAAGATGAATTCTCAACGAACAATGTAATATAATTGAATATTTAACTGAAAACGATTTTAATTTCAAATAAAAAACAGTTAAATTCAACCAAAAAAGACCAATTGTCAAGAATAGTTGAGTTTTCAATTTTAAAAAATACTTTTCAGTCAACAGAGAAAACAAATTTAAAACAAACCGTTGAATTTTCAAGGAAAAATATGAATTTTCAACCAAGAAGATTGATTTTCTACCAAAAAGGACGAATATTCAACAAAACACAGGAAGTTATTATTAAGTACAATAAAAGAAAAAAACTAAACTTAGGGTAGTTAGCCTAATATTTCATTTACACTTCACGAAAATCTATGTCTTTCACGAAAACTACCCTTTATGGGTTTTTTTTTGTCAATTTTAACGAAAACTTTTATTCCATTTATTTATCTCTATGAACGATTAAAATAAAAGTTCACTGTACTAACACATTTCTTTGCTGTTCCATAATAGGGATATTAGGGTGGTCCTTATTTTTCACTTTTCGAATTTATCTTCTCTCACCCCCCAGTTTTGTTCGAATGCCCAAAAAAAATTCTCCTCCAAATTTGAGCAAAATCGGTTAATATTAAGGGGTGGCGCAAAGGCCATGAAGTTTCCCATTGATTTAACATGGGAAAAAGTCAGCTTTTTGTAAATCTAATATTTAAACGCGATAATATGTTACAAATAATTCTGTGTTTCAGTATATTCTTTAAAATTCGTCAGAGTATAAGAATCAATCATAAATTTTGAGGTTGAATAATTTTAAGTCACTCTTATGGGTCCCCAAAGAAAACCCCATAAGTGACAAATTTGAATTTGACGTGATATTGCGGTTTATTGACGCTTTTCAAAAGTTAAAAAAAATCATTAATCGCTAATTTAAGAATGACCAGTCATTTGTTAACTAATATTCAATTGTTTAAACAATATTAATTTGTTTAAATATATATATATATTTTTTTCATTTATCTCGCGAAATGAACATATTTTCTAGACTTTGTGTTATTTAATCAATGATAGAAATAAAATAATTTGTTTAAATAATATGACAGTTATTTAAATAATAGGTAATTGTTCAAGTATATATTTTACCTAAAAAAAGCAGGAGAAACATTTTATCTCACTAAATTTTCGACAAATTTTAACATTTTTAAGTACTAATTTGTTTATTATGAATACTCGTAGATGTTTAAACAAATTTAAATTGTTTAAACAATTTTTTTGTTCACATATTTTATTTTTGCTATTTTTTGAAAGATTGAAATAGTTTTATGTTCTACTTTGCTTTTTAAGAATACTCTTAAATGTTTAGAGAAATTAACATTTTTTAAACATTTTTAATTTGTTTAAACATCCAAGAGTATTCATAATAAACAAATTAGTACTTAAAAATATTAAAATTTGTCGAAAATTTAGTGAGATAAAATATTTGTCCTGCTTTTTTTAGGGAAATATATACTTCAACAAGTATTATTTGAATATTTGTAAAATTATTTAAACAAATTATTTTATTTTTATCATTGATTAAATAACTCATAAGGTCTAGAAAATACGTTCATTTCGCGAGTTAACTGAAAGAAACCAAATATTTAAACAAATTAAAATTGTTTAAACAATTGAATATTAGTTAAAAAATGACGGTTATTCTTAAATAACCGATTTATGATTATTTTTTAAAAACTTTTAAAAAGCGTCAATAATCCGCAATATTACGTAAAATTCAAATTTGTCACTTATGGGGTTTTCTTTAGGGACCCATAAGAGTGGGTTAAAATTATTCAACTTCAAAATTTATGATTGATTCTTATTATCTGACGAATTCTGAACAATATACTGAAATACGGTATTATTTGTAACATATTATCGCGTTTATATATTAGATTTACAAAAAGCTGACTTTTTCCCATGTTAAATCAATGGCAAAATTCATGGTGTTTGCGCCACCCCTAAATATTAACCGATTTTACTCAAATTTGGAGATTTTTTTTTTTGGCATTCGAACAAAAGTGGGGGGCGAGAGCAGAGATATTCGAAAAAAAATCCACCAAGTATAAATAAGAACCACTCTAAGGGACATGCATTATGGAACACCAGTACAAGAGTCTAAAAGTTGTTTCATAATAGGTACATATAGGTCGTTCCGCTTTTTCATAAATATAATAACTTTGTTTAGACTAAATTGAACTTTTGATAGGCGTTTCGCATTCAGAAAAGATCAGCCCATTCATTGATATAAACATTTTGAAAATATATTCTACTATCGTTCCAAAATTAATGCAAATCTCAAAACCCCCTGAAAATTTGTCTCATGATAGGTACCTTTACCTTATCCATTCATGATTATCATATAACTGGATATCGTCCGAATTTTATTTATAATTACAAAAGTGTAAATTTCAAGCCTTTTGTTGAATTTTAACGCCCACTATTGATATACTCTGAAGATATAAAGAAAAAGGTATTTAAAAAATAAATAATAATTGATTGTGAGTATTTTGACTATAAATGTTCATGGTCGTGCTTAGAATGTATAAATATATTACACTTTTAAACATTATATCACAAATAAAATTTTTAAAGCTACGGAGTTTCGCACCCACATCTATACCTGAATCTATCGCCTAGCAGTCAGTAGTTTTAACCATTACTCTATGCCTACAGAATTGAAAGTCAATGAAAAAATCATCCTCATGAGCATAAGCCACAGCTCAAGAAAGTTAAAACAACCATTTTTAACTCTTTTTTTCTCCATCATTTTTTTATTATCATACGACATCATATAGACGTAAAATAAATGATCTGTTAACGGGAATGTAAATTAAATAATTTTTAAATAAACAACTAAAATCGATTACAATTTTTCTTCATGTGATATTTCGTTTCTTCGCGCTTAAGACCATTTTACAATTTATGATAATGACATAAAATGTCATTTTTAATCAGCATTTAAAATTTGTATCAACCGAACTTAGAAATTTTATCGCGTACTGCGACAATTTTTTTTTACTTTCGTCTAACGTTTTGCTTTTTAGGTGTTTTAAACTATTTTATTTGTGATGAGCCCACACTTGTAGTTATTTACTACAAGAAACTATCCACCTAGAAACAATACCAGAATCGAGTAGTGTCACTCCTACCCTGAAAGGGAAATGGCTTTGTGGTATACTGCTATACTACTACAACGATTCAGAATTACATCAAATGTATTTTTTTTCTGGACATTTAAATTTTACCATAAAGATGGAACTTAGCATTTTTGTTCTTAAAAAAAACAGAAAAGAAATTGTTTTCGCGATATTTGTTTGTATGGTTTTTTGAAAGTGTATAACACATGGGCCATGTTTTTGAACGTATTTTTTCATGTTTCAAATATTTATACTGTCGGCATAGTGTCTCCGGTGGTGAACTCCGGCGAACTACTGAATTTTCCACCTGGGGTATGTAGTCTCACACTATTTTTGTGACAAAAGAAAAGCTATAACATTACGATAGGGATTTTCTTCATGTAGATTATGAATCACAAAACAAAAATATTTCACCATGTCAAGTTTCTGAAGAAAAACAGGGACAAAAAGTAAAAACAAAAACAAATAATCGTTTGTTGCCTTCTTTAAGAAGTTGTTAACACTACTTGAAAAGGCAAAATGTTTTACAAGATAGCTTAAATGAAAGCCTGAAGCTTGGTCTATGACCCGTTATAAAAAAGCTTTCATTTGAGCTTTCTCGTAAAATATTTCGCCTTGTTTTTTGTTTTTGTTTTCACTTTTTGACCACGTTTTTCTTTAAAAACTTGACGTGATGAATTATTTTCGTTTTCAGGTTTGTAATTTACGTAAAAAAAACTTGGCAGAAATGATATGACTTTCCTTTTGTCATAAAATCAGTGTCGGACACGTACAGCAAGTCAAACAAAAGGGAAGGGGAAAAATAAAGAGCATGTGGCTTGTACCCAGGCGTATAAACACTGCCTATATACAATGCATACAAATATACATACATACATACATACATGCATTTCAGATCATTCGAAATAAACTTCTCAGACATATCACCAAAACCCCCAAATACGCGAAGAACTCTATCCTGCGCAAAGAATTTCAATTCCCATACATTTCAGAGTATATCAAAGAAACCGCCAATTAATTTTATGAATCTGCATGATTATCACCTTTTGAACATACTTTCTCTATAGGGAAGTATATTTATGATCCCCTCCGCAAACGTGCGATGCTAAAAGACTCTCTCATAAAATAAGTTACTCAAGCTGGGGACAAGGGGTTCATATGGCGCTGACCTGCCACCCTTGACTAACCTGCAACCTTCATTTTCGACCCCACTAACCCCTTCTCATTCTTCTTCTTTTATTCCATGAAATAATTTCTAAGATTTTGTGGTTTTTTCCCGCTCAATCATAGATGCGTGATTAGTAAGGTGACCAGATGGCTTGATCGAAAAATCAGGACATTATCCCACTTCTCACCCCCTTCAGCATCTAGCTTCCCCTATCCCTAATACAATTTAAACTGAGACATGTTATTTAAAAAACAGGGTTCTTACAAAATACCAATTTCGAAATTCCCTAACTTTACCTGACTTTTCCCTGACCAATTTTTCATTTTCCATGACCACTATCAATTTTTATTTCATGTTAAATTTTCAACCGAAGAAATTAATGTTTAACCAAAGAAATGAATTTTAAAATGTAAAGATGAATTATCAAATTAAAAAATGAATTTAAGACGAATTAGTTGAATTTTCGACCAAAAAGATAAATTTTCATCCAATAAAATTAATTTTCTATCAGAAAAGATTAATTTTGAACAAAATACGTGAATTTTCAACAAGAGAATTATATTTTTAATCAAAGGAATGCATTTTCAAATAAAAAGAGGAATCTTTAACCAAAAAATGTATTTTTAACCATGAAGATTAATTTTCTACCAAAAGTCACGAATTATTAACAAAATACATAGATTTCCTACTAAAAAAGGTATATTTTCAATCAAAAATGAAATATTTATATTTACGGTCAAAAAAATTAATTTTTATTCCTATAAAACGGATTTTCAACAAAATAGTTGAATTAGCAATCGAAGAAATTAATTTCCAACCAAAAAGATGAATTTTTCACCAAGAAGATAAATGTTCTACCACAAAGGACGAATTTTTAACAAAATGCATGCATTTCCAACCAAATAGTTGAAGTTTCGACCATAAAAATTCATTTTCTACCAAAACAGACGAATTTTCAACAAAATACATGAATTTTCTACTAAAAAAGGTAAATTTCCAACCAAAAATGGAATATTTATATTTACGGTCAAAAAAATTAATTTTTATTCCTATAAAACGGATTTTCAACAAAATAGTTAAATTAGCAATCGAAGAAATTAATTTCCAACCAAAAAGATGAATTTTTCACCAAGAAGATAAATGTTCTACCACAAAGGACGAATTTTTAACAAAATGCACACTGAGAGACCTTTTGTTAGAATAAATGAAAAAAATGAATTAGAATTTGGTATAAAATCGTACCAAAATAGGGAAAACCGAGGTTTTATTACACTTATTCGTATTACAGTACCGAAGTTTAATATTATCATACGAGTATTTAAAACACGAAGACGACAAGGTAGTATTCTAAATACGAAATATTATGAATCTCCATTTCAAGAATTAACACTATGAAAAAGTGATATTCTTTTTACTGAGTGTTCGAAAAATAATTTAAATAAGAAAAATAGTGAATATCATAATCTCGAAAACGTATTTTAGAAATTGATATTGTTTATATGAAGTTGACAGAAACCTAAGCCGCATAGCAAACTATGAAATCCTTATTGTTGATTTTTCATATAGTTTCGTTTGAGAATGCTTCTCGAGTGTTTCCGCCGTTTTCCGATCGAGCCCGATTAAGCAGTGCCGAATATGGAACGCATTGAACACCGGCCGCGGTCGGTCCAAATCCAATTCGGTTCAATTAGATTAATGCATGTAAATATTGTAAAATCCCATTATTATTATTTTTAAGAAATTACTTGAAACAAAAAATTAGCTGAACGAGAAAATTAATTATACCTTTATTTTATTTCTATTCTCTACTCCAATCCCTGTCCAGATTTTTCAAAACCAAAAGCGTTTTCTGATACCAAAAATTGTAAAAAGAGCATTTAATGCGTTAATTTTTAAAATCACAAACTTCTTTTTTAAATAGTCCACAATGTTTTATTACTTTTAACTCTTTAATAATCTCTTTTAACTGTCAGAATATATATATATTTTTTAATTAATATATAATATTGTACACATTAATTATATCTGACTCCTTAGTTCTGTCAAAAGATGCTTGGTTGTAGTCAAAAAGGCGCTTTTATCACATGTATGCCGACAGGTTATGTTTCACAATATTTTAAATAAAAGTTAACTCTTTCTATTTTCAATTCATTCATTTACTATGGGATTCAAAACATGAGGAATTTTTTCTCTCGAAATTTATACACTAAGATAATAAGATTTAATTAAATGAGTACAATTTATAAAATATTACATCTAAATACACTCAGGTTTATTATAATGAGTTACTGAGATATCAGATTGGATAATATTATTCATACAAGAATATTATCAGTTCCTTTAAAAAAAATGTATTTTATAAAACATCAATTCAATCATTGAAAGTGATAAAATGCTTAACCTATCTATTAACCAAATTTTTGAAGCAACAAATCACTCGTGAAACAGGGCCCAGATATTTTTAATACTGCCCTGAATTGTCAAGCGACGCCGGTTTGCCGAGATTTTTGCCAAATATTCCATAATATAAGTTAGCCGTGGGGTTTAGTTGTTAGGGATAAAATGCGTTAGTGCTTCGGGTAAGTTAGGTTCGATTCTCGCCGCAGCGATTCCGATTTTTCATAGCGATTAAGCGTGCGATTATGTATGTAGTGAATAAATTAAGTATATAATAATACAAATTATACTTGTACGCGTGTTTCCGTATATAATTGTATTTAATTGGTGTATTTAGTTCCTCCTTCTGAAGGTTGAATCTTTTGGTGGAGTGAGTTATTTTTCATATAGTCGTTTGAGATTCTCATATGCTTTGTATGGCAACTTCAAAAGATATTTTCATTCTTTCGAATAAATTGTATTACTATCGTTTTAACTTCGCTTGTCAACTCTGATATAGTGAATTTTAAATTCTCGCAAGCTTTATAAGAGTTAGTGCAACATCCTTTCCATTTGTTCAAACAAAAATATTAATTTTGCCGGCTGAAAACCACTATATTAATTTTTGATACGCAAACCCTGTTTTCCCTATTTTGTAACGATATTATACTAAATTCTCATTCATTTTTGTGACTTATTCTAACAAAAAGTCTCTCAGTGCATGAATTTTCAACCAAATAGTTGAAGTTTCGACCATAAAAATTCATTTTCTACCAAAAAAGGCGAATTTTCAACAAAAGACATGAATTTTCAACGAAAAAATATAAACTTTTAACCAAAAATGGAATTGTTACATTTTCAGTGAAAGAAATTAATTTTTGACCAAACAAAAAACGATTTTTCAACAAAATAGTTCAATTTTTAACAAACAAAAAAAAGGTTTTTGAATTAAAATGATGAATCATGAAACAAAAAAATGAATTTTTAACAAAGTAGTTCCACTTTCAACTAAGTAGTTTAATTTTCAACGAAAAATGGAACCAAAGAAGACGAATTTTCAGAAAAATAGTTGAAAATCAATCAATCAAAAAGGATTAGTTTTCAACCAAGCTAATAAAGAAAAAGTGTCATCCAAAATGTAAAATTTGCATACCAAAAAGGCCAATTTTCTACAAAACAGTTGAATTTTGCAACCGAAAATATTTATTTTCGACAAAACAGTTCATATTCGATCAATTAGTTGAATCTTCAACCAAACAAAAACGATTTTTCAACAAAATAGTTACATTTTCAAGAAAAAAAAGAGATTTTCGAATTAAAATGATGAATCAGCAACTAAAAAAATGAATTTTTAACAAAGTAGTTCCATTTTAAACTACGTAGTTGAATTTTCAACGAAAAATGTAATATTTGATGGTTGATATATCAACAAAAAAAGATTTTAATTTGAAACGAATTCAATCAAAAAGACGAATTTTCAACCAAGAAAGATTTTTCAGTCAATAAAGAAAAAAAATTGAATTTTCAACCGAACAAAAATTATTTTTCTACAAAATAGTTAAATTTTTAACCAAAAAAATTAATTTTCAATCAAAAATGAAATATTTAAATTTTTAGTTAAAAAATGATTTTTCAATCAATTGAAACAATTTTTCAACAAAATAGTTAAATTTTTAACAACGAAAAAAAGGTTTTTGAACTAAAATGTCGAATCAGCAACCAAAAAGGTCCACACAAGAAAAATCACGAATTATCGTTTTTGAACATGAAGAATCAGGTCATAGCACAAAAAATCAGAAAATCAGGACAGCGATAAAAATCGGGAAATGTCCTGATAAATCAGGACGTCCGGTAACCCTGGAAAAACGAGAGGAAAAACTAAAGTGACCATATTTGAAACGCTCAAATGCAGGACGCTGATAGTAGGATTGAGGGAGGGGGGTAGTCAGATTCAATATGTTTACACTATGAAAGTCTTGAGTCATGAAACACATTCATTCAAATATATTATATCACACGCAATGTTGAAAACTCAAAATTGATTGGTCGAGAACCTAGATAGAAACTCAGAAGCCTCGAGAAGGAGAACAAAAAACCCTTTTGCGGGACGTTTGACAAAAAATCGTCTTTTACAGGACGTTTTGCAGGACATTTACCTTCACAGGACACATTGCTCAAATCCGTGACTGTCCTGCGAAATACAGGACGAATGGTCACTTTAGTGATTAGCGCGGCTCTGCGGTGCCATCTCTACCCAAACAGTCTTTCTCAGGATTTTCAGGATTTTTACACGTGGGCTAAAAATGCCTCGGTCCTTTTAGGGACCAAAGGAACTCAACCCAGGCTGCCGGCACTCAGCATCATCTGCCGGTATTCAGGAAGCAGCAACGCCTACGCCCTACAAGAATTCGCAGGAAAGGTGTGGAAGTGGAGCGGTGGACGGACTGGAAGCCTCGTGAGTCTTAATGAGTGCAGTTCCACCGACCAAGCTTCGGCGGCGTGGCGTCGCTTAAACGTGAGTGGCGCGGCGTATCCAGTGGCTCAGAGGTGGAGGGGATACATAGGTTGGAAAGAGAAGGCGGAACCACTCTCGGTCACCTCGCTTACTCCCGTGTATCCCCTCCACCTCCAAGGCGCAAGATAGGCCGCGCCACTCACGTATAAGCGACGCCACGCCGCCGAAGCTTGGTCGGTGGAACTGCACTCAATGAAGGGCGCCATCGCCAGAGTCTATCAGGTTGTTCTCAGGAGAAACAAGGCTGCCCCTCACCAGTTTTGCGAAAAAACACCCTCCCCTTTTCCTCCTATGCCTTTCTCGAAGCTCCTGCACCTTCATTTTTCTCAGACATCCATCACCCTAGATCCTCCAGTTATCAGTTATCAGCCATCTTGCCTTCTCTCTAGGCCAACTGACCTTTTCCCTAGGGCCCTAGGCCGATAAACAATCCCTTTCCCCTTGAAGTATTCCTTCGATAAATGCAGACCGTAGCACAAAGTAGTTTTATTTTCAACCAAAAAAGCTTAATTCGTAACGAAAAATATTATATTTTATATTTCAACTAAGAAATATTTAAATTAAAGTAAAGAACAGTCGAATTCAACCACAAAAATACGAATTTTCAGCAGGACAGTTGAAACCATAACCAAAACAGATTCATTTTTAACCATACAGTTACATTTTTAACAACAAAAATTTAATTTCTATCGAAATAGTTAAATTTTCAACCAAAAGAACCCTTATGAAAAAGAAGTATTGCTAAGTAAAAAATCCAGTACTTGCAAATACTTCTTTTACATAAGGAAAGAATTCTCTAAAAAAGGGGAATAGGGGAAAGAGTGTGAAAAGTCTGAAATATGAAATCGATTTTTAAACTTATTAAGTTATCATTTAACTGTACTGTTGCAGGGCCATCTTCCGCAAAATTCTCAAAAGTTCACTGTTAGAAAAATCTGTATGAGTTTTAATATACAGTAGTAGTTTTGCGCGCGCCTATTAATTTTTTTTTATGAAATAGAATAAACCAAATCCTTATTTTTTCTATGTTATTCATATTTAATTAATGTAACAAAATATTTGTACAAAATAATTACAAGGCACTACAGGATGATGTACGTAGCCTCCAATAAGGCATTTTTCTTCTCTGTTAAAGCTAAATGAGTAATGGATTTCTCATCATTTATTTGTTGGTAAATTCTGCCATCGTTATCATCTTGAAAAAATTGTGAATATAATTATAATTTAATTTATTATAATTGGCTCTTAAATTTTTGTAACACTTAACTTATTTGTAAATTATATCAGCGTAATACATTTTTTATTTTATAAAGTAAAAGAAATGTTATTTCGGAAATAAATTGTGAATTATTCGTTATAACATGCATATGAGCATATAAATTTCAAATTGATAAATACTACGAATAATATTAATTTTCATTATTATATAAGTCTTACAAAGTTTAAAAAAATGAATGATACATATAATAATGGCAGTAATTACCAATCTTTCCGTTTTTAAGAAATATGATAACAAATTTTTAAGTTGTCTATTTACTCGGCAATTATAGCCTTTTATGCTCTACGGTAATCCATTCGCCACTAATATTTTATTATGCATTGACAGATGTAGTGAATTTTTTTCATGAAAAATTAATTTTCTAATTTTTATCATAAATGATGCACGTTATTACGAAAAAGTAAAATGTATTTCAGTATGACTTTTTTTATACATGAACATTTTTGTGTGAACATTTTTATCGTGTCTGTTGTTGTTTACGTAAAAACGATTAAATTCTTTTATTATAAGAAGAAAATTATCCTGTCGATAGAACTTTTCAGGCCTTTATAACCGTTACAGTATCTTTCTTATTAAAAGCTTAATTAAACAAAAACTTTTCAAGAAATACATTTTTTTCCCTTCTGCGCAAATCTGTCAATTTTTTATTTTTTTAAAAAGCTATCCTGGTTGATAAATTCGTATTTTTGATTTGAAAATAGTGTCTTTAGTGTATTTTTTTTTCAAATAGCAGCAAAACACCGTCATCGCTTGAAAAAAGTGTCAAATAGTGTCAATAGTGTGTTGAGCTTGAGGCCTGAATTTGTAATTTATTATTCTAAGGGCGGCCACAGCCTAATTTATTTGAAAATAGTGACCGATTCAAACCGAAAAAAGCAGAGTAATTGTCTCACCAAAAACGTCGCATTGAAAATTATTCGATAGTATTGTATTTTGAATGCGAAGTTGTCGAAAAGCAGATTTCCAGAGAACATCTCGTGAGTGCGCGGCAATAATTTTTCATTCGATTTGAAAGCATTTCGAAAAATTCAATTCATAAAACTTCAAACAATTTAAGTTAAAATTGAAAACATGGATATAAATTGAAAAAAATTTAAAACTCCAGAAAATGTAATAGATTTTAGTAAGTGTAAAATGATTTTGGAAAAACACAAGGGAATTCAAAAGAATTTGATTGAATGTTGAAGAATTCAAAATGAGTTTAAAACACTTCATGACGAATTAAACACAAACAGAAAAATTAAAAAAATATCCATTGAACTGAATAGAATTATTGATTCAATTTAAAAGAATTCAGGTAAATGAACAAAATTCGAAAGACATAATGAAAGAATTCTGAATGAATTAGTAAAAATGCAGGGTGAATTCAAATTAATTGTAAAACATATTTGAAAATGTCTACAATTCTGTGAAACCTACAAAATCCCTCACTTTTTGTGAATGAATTCCCTAAAGTACATTAAAATATTATAAAATCCCGTGAAGTTATATGAAATTTTGTAATATTTTCTTGAATCCTGGAAAATTTATGAAAATACCTCGAGAGCTTTTAAAATCCATTAAAATCATTGAAATCTTCGGAAATCTCATAAAATTCATTTAATTATTCTAAAATATATTGAAACCTGACAAGTCCTATGAAATAGTTTCATATATTCCGCAGTTGTAAAAAAATTCTTTAAACTCCCAGAAAAATTTGTTTATTTCTCTTAAAGTCATTCTAAGCCTTTAAAATTCTTTAAAAAAATTAATAATATCTTGAAAGTGCATTAAAGTCTTTAAAAATACTTTATAATATTTTAAATCATTTCAAATCCTATCAGGTTACCGAAATGAATGGAAAATTCCTTGGAATCTTTTGATATAGCCTAAAACCTGTCATAGCTCCTATTAAATCGATCTATATTTTCGAAATTTTAGGAAACTGTTTGATACAATACCCCATGCAAATTTTTTCAAATCTCTTGAAAATGCTTTAGAATCTTTTTAAATACTCTGAAATATTTCAAATCCTCTGAAACCAATTGAATTACTGAATTCAATTGAAAACTCCTAGGAATCTTTTAGAATAATATAAAAGTTTTGAAGTCCTCAAAACTTTCTTAAAATTCCCTGAAACTTTTTAAATCTCTTTAAAATCAAATGAAAATTAAAAAAATATTTGAAATCATCTGAAATCAATTACTGAAATAAATTCAAAATTCCTTGGATGCTTGCAATTTTTGTAATCTCTTTAAAGTCAAATGAAAATTTAAAAAATAGCCTAAAATATTTCAAATCCTTTGAAATGCCTTCAAATCATTCAAATAAAAAACTTCCTTGGAGTCATCAGAAATTCCCCAAAATATTTCAAGACCTTTTAAAATCACTTAAAACTTTTTAAAGCTTTCGAAAATGCCTTGGAATCTTTTAAATTACTCTAGAATATTGCAAATCCTCTGAAATCAATTAAAGTACTGAAATCAAATCAAAAATCATTGGAATCTTCAAGAAACCTCTAAAAGTTTTCAAATCCTTCAAATTTTTTTCAAATTTCTTCTGATTGTTGAAATCTCTAGAAAATACATTGGATTTTTTTGAAATACCCTAAAATATTCCTAATTTTGAAAAATTCCTTCAAAAATCCTTTTGAATCAATTAAATTACTAAAATCAGTTGCAAATTCTTTGAAATCTGTTAAATATCCTCAAATATTTCAAACCCTTTAAAATCTTTTGCCATTCCTTGAAATTATTGACATCTCTTTCAAATGCTTTGGATTCTTTTCAAATGCCGTAAAATATTCCCAGTCTTTTAAAATTACTTCAAATTATTAAAATAAATAACAAGTTCCTTGGAATATAATGACATTCTTTCAAATATTTTCCTACAAAATATCAATTTGAAATCTTTTAGAATCAATTGAAATTTTTTAAATCCTCTGATATCCTATTAAATTAGTGAAATCAATTAAAACTCCCTAAAATCTTTTATAATACCCCAAAATATTTCAAATTCTTTGAAATCTTTAGAAATTCCTTGCAATTGTTTCAAGATCTTCAAAATTTCTTGGATTTCTAAAAAATACCTTATAGTCTTTAAACTTCTTTGAAATTCCTTTAAGTCATCAAAATCAATTCCTTAAAGTATCGGTGTTTTTTTAATAGGAGTGCCCTTTAAGAGCGTAAAAATGCTTAATTTAAACATCTTTTTAAATTACAAAATTTCTGATCTGTACACATACACAGATCTCTGACAGATCTTTTCAAACCGAAAAAAAAAGATAATTATTCGAATGTGTCACTATAAGGAAATGGAGATTTCAATTCTATAGGGGAAGTAGAACTGAAACATACAAGAGTTTCACAATGATATTTAATATAATAACTATAATTAAATTATAATAGAAATCACAGTTACAGAGCGTAAAAATGATTAATGTGAAAATTTCTTGTTTGCGTAAAAAGTTTAAAAACAGACTACCATCACAATTGAGGTTATGGTTCATCACTCACCTTATAATATATTTCACGTATTTCTCCTTTTATAAAATTTACCGTGCAACGGTTGGCAACACTGAGCTGCGCATTACTAAATACGAAAAAACACGTGTCGTATTATCGAACTCGAACTACGATTCGATTCGATTACTATTTCCCACAGTGATCCCGAAAAGACCACCTTCACATGCGCATGCTTCGACTGAATGGCGCTTATTGGTTCTAGTTCGCGTTCTCATTGGGAATTCAAATACAGGCGCGTACTACAGTCAATCAACTATATTACAATTCAAACATGCGCAGATAAAGGCGACTCAGTTAGCATCACTGATTTCAAATGTAGTACCACACACAGACACACACTACTGTTGAATATGAGCGGCCTACAGCAAGCAAACGTTACCAGCGTTACTCTCGAAAATCGTCAGAATCGAAAACGACAATATGGTTTAGAGATTTCTTAATAAGGATGCGTGTAAAATGTAACATACATTGGTGCAGTGAATTTAATATATATATATATATATATATATATATATATATATACCATTAAACCATTTCCCTTTCAGGGTAGGCGTGACACTACCCGATTCGGGTAGTGTTTCTAGGTTTTTCTTGTAGTTATAAATAACTACAAGTGTGGGCTCACCACACCCAAGATGTGCCAACAGCACTCATGTCAGTATTCTTGAATGGTCACCCATCCAAGTACTAACCGCGTCCAACGCTGCTTAACTTCAGTGATCTGACGAGAACTGGGGTTTTCAGCGTGGTATGGCCGTTGGCCAAATATACATGTGTATTAAATGTCATATACAGGTCGGTATAGCAGTGAGCGTGAAAAATCAAAGTGCTTACATTTCTTTAAATCTTGTCAAATATTCGCAATTAAATTAACACATTAAATTAACGAATACATTTGATTGTAAGTTAAGTCTGTTATTTATTTGCTTAGTTGAACTTTTCGACTTGAAATCCAATTTTATTTTTGATTAACAGGAAGAAGGTATCATGTTTTATTACTTGGAATCGAACATTACTGCTAAACTTATTTTGAATTTCTGTAAAATGAAATTATCTGATTTTTCTTGTCAGTGATTAACATGAACGCATATGAAATTTAATATACACGCTCCAAATGGCGATTTCATATGTTTGATATAATAATTTTAATACACGTGGGTATATTAAATTTAATATTATTTTTCACAGTGTTGTTAAAATTTATCATTAGAAAACGTACTAAACGTTATATTGACTAATCCACATTTGAACCAGTAAATATTTGAAACAATCGCATTAGTAATTTTCTACTAATCGTTAGTGGCCGACTTTTCTTCAGTTAAATTAGTGAAATTTTACTAGTAAATATGTTCGCTGAATGCTTTGGCAATATAATTGAATGTATTTAAATGCAACTTTTGATAACAAAAAGCTAGAAAAACGACATATTTGGCTTTTATTAACAAGCTCAACTATATTTTCTCCTAATTCCTAGATTCTTTAATTTACTGCTAATGGTTTGAACAATTTATATTTTTTTAAGCAATTCCTTATATCATACACTAATTAATTAAATTTTCTATACCAAACAATTATTTTGAAAACAATCTTTCAAAGAAGCAGGAATAATAAAAATCATAAAAACGTTTAGAAACAGGTGTTTACATTTATTAATTAGCCAAAAGTTTTCAGAAAATGAAACTAATTTACGATATTATGAGATAATGAATTGTTCAATAAAATGTAATAAATGAAGTAGATATGAAAGATTCTGGTATCTGAAAACAGCCTTCACCCTTCCACACTGTTTTAAAAAATATTTGAAGCTCCGCAGTCAGTAAGTGAACGCTCACTTTTATACTTAATCACAAATATTTTACTGATTAAATAAACTGTTGATGAAAATCTTCAAAAATCAGTTTGCAGTTCTCTATCGTGGTCTCCATTCCAAAAAAATGAACATCCTCATCCTACTCTTTACTGGCATAGCTTTCCCTGATTTTACAAGTAAGTTTGATATAATATAATGATAATATGTTCATAAATGTAAGAAAAATCATCGGAGATATTTTGATTTGAAAACTACAGGTTTCCTTCATTAAATAAAAACCGCGAGATTTTTTGTTAAATTGGATGACAATGCTACAGCTGTTGTAAAATAGTTCCCATCCCATCCCATCCCATCCCATCCCATCCCATCCCATCCCATCCCA
>CAKNYM010050431.1:164461-183415 GCA_932195095.1 Andricus curvator
AAGTAATTGTCCTATCAAAAAACTAAAGACATATCTGGATTCGTCTCCGCCATGTCTCTAGGAGTTTTTCGAATTATGCAAAAGAAAAGATTATTTAAACAATTATATTGTTTTTAATACTCATCATTTGTTTAAACAATTATTAAACAACAATTTATCTCAAACGACAACTACATGTGGTAGATCGAATATAATAGAATCGAAATAAATTTTTCAAAATGAAAAAACACTAATTTAAAGATTGTTTTTACCCTCTCCACTCTCACTATGAAAATCCTTCGAATATGTATTGTATATAGATTTGAAAATTGGAGAATTTATTTACAGAAAAGTAATTGTCCTATCAAAAAACTATAGATATATCTGGATTCGTCTCAGCCATATCTCTAGGAGTTTTTCGAATTATGCAAAAAAAAGATTATTTAAACAATTATATTGTTTATAATATTCATCATTTGTTTAAAAAATTATTAAACAACAATTTATGTCAAACGACAACTACATGTCGTAGCTAGAATATAATAGAATCCAAATAAATTTTTCAAAATAAAAAAACTATAATTTAAAGATTGTTTTTACCCTCTCCACTCTCACTATAAAAATCCTTCGAATATGTATTGTATATAGATTTGAAATTTGGGGAATTTGGGCAACTGGGGACGAAGAGGGAGAATACACATACGTAGGTAAGGTGGGGGTATCGGTAATAGATTATGTAGTTATGAATATGCAAGGGTGGGAGGAGATGGAGAGATTCGCAGTAGAAGGGAGGGTAGAATCAGACCATCAGCCATTAGGGTTGTGGATAAGGGGTGAGAACGGTGGAAGGCAAGGTGGGGAAGAAGTGTCGACGGGGGAGAGGGTTAGCTGGACGAGGGAGGCGATAGAGAAATATAAGGAGCAGTTAGGGAACGTACGCTTCGAAGGGGAGACGGTGGAAGAGATATGGGAGGATTAAAAAGAGAAAGTGAAAGGGTGCGTGCAAAAGAAGGTATTCAAAAAGAAGAAGAAAGGAATGGTGAAGCCGTGGTGGGATAGGGAATGTAAAAAGATGAAAAGGAAGGTGAAGAGGAAGTACAAGAAGTGGAAAGAGGGTACTGCGAAAAGGGAGGAGTACGTAGAAATGAGGAAGGGGTTTAGATTGATGTGTAAGAAGAAAGAACAGGAAAAGGAGAAAGAGCTGGAGGAGGAGTTAGGAAATGTTAAGACAGAAGGGGACGTCTGGAAGATAATAAATAGGTTTAGGAAGCGTAGAGTAGGGATAAGCGACAAGATAGGGAGTGAGGAGTGGAGGGAGTTTTTTAAAGAATCATTTCAGGGCTCAGATTCAAGGAAGAGAGATGATGGTAGTAGAAGAACGGGGGAGGCAGAGATGGAGGAGTTGAATGACGAGGAGATAGAGAAACAGATAAGGAAGTTAAAAAGGTCAAAATCAGCAGGGCTGGATGGGCTAGAGAACGAAGCATGGCTGTTTAGTACACAAGAGGTTAGGGAGAGGCTGAAGGAGGTAGTGAAGAAAGTATGGAGGGGGGAGGGATTCCCACGAGGGTGGAGAGAAGGATTAATAGTGCCTCTGTATAAGAAAGGAGAGAGGGATAGGCAGGAAAATTATAGGGGGATTACGCTAATGAATACGGCGTATAAAGTATACGCGATGGTAGTAGCGGAGAAGCTGCGGAAGGATGTCGAGGGGAAAGGAATATTGCCAGAGACGCAGGCGGGCTTTAGGGCAGGTAGGAGTACTATCGACAATATCTACGTTCTACAGCACGTGGTGGATAGAGAATTAGCGAAGAAGGGATCGAGAGTGTACGCGTTTTTTGTGAATCTAAAAGGCGCGTTTCCGTCGGTGGATAGGGGGAGGTTGTGGGAGGCGATGCAGGAGAGGGGAGTGGAGAGAGGCCTGATCGAGAGGGTAAGGGAGATATATGAAGAAACCAAAGATAAGGTAAGAGGAGGACAGGGGATTTCGGAGGGATTCTGGATGGATAAGGGGTTAAGACAAGGGTGTCCGCTTAGCCCGACGCTTTTTGCGATTTTAATTGCGGATATGGAAAGTAAGCTGGAGGCCGGAGTGGTAGGAGGAGTCAGGATAGGAGGGGTTAGAATTTGGTCGCTAGCGTATGCAGATGACATAGTGTTGTTGGCAAAAAGCGAGGAGGCCTTAAAGGAAATGATGAAGAGGTTGAGAAAATACCTGGATAAGAATAGGTTAGAACTGAATGCGGAAAAGTCCAAGGTTATGGTTTTCAGAAAAGGAGGTGGAAGGGATAAGGAAGGGGAGTGGAAGTGGAAGGGAAAGGCGGTGCAGGCGGTGAAAGAGTTTGTGTACCTGGGCTTCTTGTTTCGGAGGAATGGCGGAGTGGGTGGTCACATAAAAGAGAGAGTGAGGAGGGCAAATGTGGTGATGAGGCAGGTGTGGGGGTTGGGAAAGAAGTTATTCGCGGATGATTTTGGGAGGAGAATGAAATTGTTTGACTCACTAGTGATGAGGGTACTATTGTATGGAGTAGAGGTGTGGGGGTGGAAGGAAAGCGAAGAGGTAAATAGGATACAGGAGAGGTATGTAAAGTGGACACTGGGGTTGGCAAGGAACACGCCTAATTATATTGTCAGGAGGGAGACGGGGAGAACGAGTGTAGGGATTCTAGCGGGGAGTCGAGCGTGTAAATATGAGGAGAAATTTTTGGAAGAGGGGGGAAGTAAGCTGGTTAGGGAGTGTTGGTGGGAGAAGGAGAACAGGAGAGGGGGTGGGAAGATGGAGGTTGAAAGAGAAAGGTATTTTAGAACGAATGGACTGCATATTGATGAATTGAGAAGGATGCATGAGGAAGGAAGGAAGGTATATGAGTTGGTTAAGAAAAACAGCATGGAGAGAGAGAAGACAGCAGGGGAAGAAAGAATAAGAGAGACAAGGTTTAATGGGATCTACGTGTGGATTATGCCAAGGGCGAGAGCGCAATATTTGTGTGAGAAAGGAGAGAAAGGAAGTCAGGAGCTTATAGCGAGGATGAGATGTGGGTGCATGGAGGGTTTCAATAGGTTTTGGCTCGATAGGGAAAAGAGGATGTGTGAACTATGTGGGAAGGGGGAGGCAAGAGTGGAGCACTGGTTGGAGGAGTGCGTGGAGGTGGAAAGGAGTGGGATAAGCATGGAGGTATTGATGCATGAAAGGGGGGACAAAAGGGCAGTAGCATGGGTGAAGGGAGTATTGGATAAGATGGAGAAGAAGAGAAGGAAGGAGGAAGAGGAATGGAGAAGGAAAGATTGTAAATAGAGGAGGAAGTAAATATAAGTAATTGTAAATATTGTAAATAGTAGATAAGTATTAGGTATTAGTCGCGGAGGCAGAGTATGGTAATGCGAGGCAAGCAAGAAAGTAGGGACATGCGAGCGAGGCGAGGCGAAGCGAGGAAGGCATTGCGATAAGAGCGAGCGGCGTTAGATATAAGGTGTGGAAGGATGTTAGTTTTAAGGCTTAGTTGTAAGAAAATTCTGTAAAAAAAAAATGGAAGTGTAAGCAAGTCAATTTTTTAAGGCCAGCAGGCTAAAAAATAAACGTTTATCTATCTATAAGACTTGTAGTTGTCGTAGCTACGACATGTAGTTGTCGTTTGACATAAATTGTTGTTTGATAATTGTTTAAACAAATGATGAATATTATAAACAATATAATTGTTTAAATAATCATTTTTTTGCATAATTCGAAAAACTCCTAGAGATATGGCTGAGACGAATCCAAATATGTCTTTAGTTTTTTGATAGGACAATTACTTTTTATTACTTTTTTTTAAATTACTTTTTTGTGAATAAATTCCCCAATTTTCAAATCTATATACAATACATTTTCAAAGGATTTTCATAGTGAGAGTGGAGGGGGTAAAAACAATGTTTAAGTTAGTGTTTTTTCATTTTGAAAAATTTATTTGGATTCTATTATATTCTAGCTACGACATGTAGTTGTCGTTTGACATAAATTGTTGTTTAATAATTGTTTAAACAAATGAGGAATATTATAAACAATATAATTGTTTAAATAATAATTTTTTTGCATAATTCGAAAAACTCCTAGAGATATGGCTGAGACGAATCCAGATATGTCTTTAGTTTTTTGATAGGACAATTACTTTTTTGTAAACAAATTCCCCAATTTTCAAATCTATATACAATACATATTCAAAGGATTTTCATAGTGAGAGTGGAGGGGGTAAAAACAATGTTTAAATTAGTGTTTTTTTATTTTGAAAAATTGATTTAGATTCTATTATATTCGAGCTACCACATGCAGTTGTCGTTTGAGATAAATTGTTGTTCAATAATCGTTTAAACAAATAATGAATATTATGAACAATATAATTGTTTAAATAATAATTTTTGTTGCATGATTAAAAAGCTCCTAGAGATATGGCCCAGAGGTATAAAACTATACCTTTAGATTTTTTCTGCGGCTCGTGGTTTGTTCTAGCTATATGTTCGAATATTGAAATCTATATGCTAAGGCTTTTTTGTTATGTAGTGACAGTGGAGGGGATAAAATCAATGTTTAATTAATGAATTATTCTCTATGAGCGGTTTGTTAGACTTGAAAAGGGTATTATATTTATTCATTTTGTGTTTATTTAGTGTTAGTTGAAGTTAGTGTACATTAAACAATGAAAAACGTGATTTTTTTTTATAAACATTGTATTTGTTTAAATAATCATTTTTTGGCGATGATTGAAAATACTCCTGGGGGTATTTCATTGGTGTATCTACAAATGTGCTTGAATCTAGTTTCAGAGTGATATATTTGTTTATATTGAATTCCGAATTGTTTATAACAATTAAATTGTTTAAAAATCATTTTTTTTTGCATAATTCGAAAAACTCCTAGAGATATGGCTGAGACGAATCCAGATATGTCTTTAGTTTTTTGATAGGACAATTACTTTTTTTGAAATAAATTCCCCAATTTTCAAATCTATATGTATAGCTAAATTCAGGGTCGTAATCCTTCACGGTTTAATTTGAAAATGTTCATTCATTTTTGAAGAATTATTCTTTTTCCCTTCTTTACATGAAATTTCCCTTGTTCCCCTTTCTCTCGTTTTTTCGCTTAAATGCGAACTAAGTTAGTAGACCCCAATAAGAATCCAAGTATGTGTGGATGAAAAGTCTACTATTATATTTTTGGTTAGGAATTTCTATAGTTAGGTTAAAAAGTATACTATTTGATTTAAAATTTAATTTTCTTGTCGAAAATGCAAACTATTTTGTTGGAAAGTTATCTTTTTGGTAAAAAATTCAATAACTTGGTTTGAAAGTTGAACTATTTTGGTAAAAATTCATTGATTTATTTTGAAGATTCATCTCTTTGGTTGAAAATTGAACTATTTGGCTTGAGAATCCAAAAATTTGGTAGAAACTTCAACTACTTGGTTGAAAATTAACTTTTTTGTTGAAAATTCATATTTTTTGTTGAAAAACTAATTATTTGGTTAAAAATTAAACTGTTTTTATGAAAATTTAACTGTTTTGTAGGTAAGTCGCCTTTTTGGCTTGAAAATTCAACATTTTCGTTGAAAATCCTCCTTTTCTGGCAGGAAATTAATCTTCTCGCTGAAGAATTAATCTTTTTGGTTGAAAAATTAACTAATTGATGGAAAATTGAACTTTTTTGGTTAAAAATTGTATCCTTTATACGTTGAAAATTCAACTTTTTGGTACAAAAATTCGTGTATTAAAATTCATTGTTTTGGTTGAAAATTCATTTTTTTAACTGAAAATTTAACTATTTTATTTTCAGAAAATTAATCTTCGTGGTTAAAAATCATCTTTTGGGTTGAATGTTGAACTATTTTATTGAAAATTTTTGTTGTTGAAAATTTAACTGCTTTCTGAAAAATTCGTCTTTTTGGCTTGAAGCTTGAACTGATTTTGGTTCAATTTTAATATTTTTTTGTTTGGTAATTCGACCATTTGGTTGAAAATGCACCTTTGTAGGTTGAGCATTCAACTATGTTAATAAAGTAATAGTTTTTTGGTTCAAAATTCCCCTGTTTTTTAAAAATTCTCTTTTTTTGTACAAGTCAATTTTTCATCTGAAAATTTAACTATTCTATTTCTAGTATTTAGTTAAAAATTTCTCCTTTTTGTTAGAAAATTAACCTTGTTTGTTCAAAAATCATCTTTTTGGCTGAGGATTCATCTATTTGTTAAAAAAAATCTTTTTGGGTTGAATTGAACAGGTTGAAAACTCCTTTTTTATAGGAAAATTAATTTTTCAAACTGAACATTTAACGATTTCATTTCTCGCTCAAAAAATATATTTTCTAGTCAAGAATAAACCTAGTTGAAAATTATTTTTTTTTGTAGAAAATTAATCTTTTATAGTAGAACAGTAATCTTTCTTGGGTGGAAATGAACTTTTTTGTTGAAATTTCCTCTGTTTTTGTTTGAATTTATTTCTTTTTTGTTTAAAAATTCGATAACTCGGTTGCCAATGCATCCCTGTGGGTAGAAAAAATTAAATCTTTCTTGGTTGAAAATTCGACGCCTTCATTCCATACCGCTTAATGTTGCGCTTAGGCGGTGTACCGCGCCACGTCGTGTTTAGGCGGTGTACAGCTCTCCGCCTTATGCTTATACGCAGGATTTGGATCTGTACAGCGACTAAACGAGACGGAGAGCTGTACACCGCCTAAAAGCGACGTGGCGCTGTACATTGCCTAAAGGCGATGTTGAGCGGTATGGAATGGAGGCGTCAAAATGCATTTTTTTTTTAAATTCAAATGTTTTAAAAAAACTTTGTCTTTTTTGGTTTGAAAACTTAATTATTTGGTAAAAATTTCAACTATTTCATTGAAAATGATTCTCTTTTACTTCAAATTTGAACTATTTGGTTATTAATAAATTTGGCTACGGTGATTTGTTTTCCCAACTAAGAGAATTTGATATTTTCTTGTGTAACTTCACAAATATTCAATTGAAATATTTCTGCAGGTTCTATGAATAATAAATCAAGTAGATATAAAAATTACTATATCAGAGATCAAAGACCTTCTTCCTTGTACACTGTTTTAGAGAAAAGATAAGGTTCTGTAATCTTACAAAGAAGGTTGCCTCTCTTACGCAATTCCACATACTTTAATAAACATGCAATAAATGCTTCCAAAATCAGTTTCCCATTCTCGATCGTTGCCTTCACCCAGAAAAAAATGAAGATTCTCATTCTACTATTTACCTGCTTAGCTATTCTTAATTTTACAAGTAAGCGTGATATAATAAATAATAATTTTTTATATATAATAATCTAAGATTCATTCATTCTGTCCACATTGAAGTTCCGGGCCGGGTTCGCAACCTGACCCTATAAACCCGAAAATTCAAGCCAGCCCAAAAACCCAAAAACTGGAACGCCTCGAAAGGTCAATTTTCAAATTTTTAAAAATTAACGAAAATTTTCGGTAATTTATCATAAATTGCGGCTAAAGTTGACGGAAATCGCTAGAAAATTTTTTATTTAACTTTCGGGATGCTTCAGGATTTCGGGCGAATTCGGTTTTTCTCTTGATTTTGGTGTTATCTATTTTGCCTGTTAAATTAAAATTATATATCTAATATATCTAATTTCTCACTCCTAACTTCTAATTTCTAACTCCTAACTCTCAACTCCTAATTCCTACATCCTAACTCCTAATTCCTAATTTCCAACTCCTAAATCACAAGGGGAGGGGAAGTGAGGGAAAATGAACGACGGTAAGTAGGGGAAATGAGAAAATGGGAAGTGGGGGAAATAAAGTAAGGGATACAATTTTTCTCTCGCATTCATCTTGAAAATTTACAAGTTTTCAATTTCAACACTTCGAATTGTAAAACTTTAAATTGCAGATATTTAAAATCGAAGAGTCTGTACTTTTGAAACTTTACAATTGAAAATTATTCTTGTTTTGAGTTTTACAATTAAAATGATTAAAATCATCAAAATTTAAGAACTTTTCTTTATAAGTGCACAAATTGAAGAGTTTTTAATTGTAAACATCTTGAAATTGGATCAGTGTTGAGAATAGAAGACATAAGAAAGACTCAAAATTCCATCTTCAAAAATCAAAATTCCAACATCTTATTACGACATAAAATCTTAAATTAGATTATTAATTTAAATAAAAGTAACAGATTGCTGAAAGCCGATTAAAATTAAAATTAAAGTGAAATTAAATTAAGGTAAACAAGTTTAATTATCCTTTTACCGAAAAATGGTTCAAAAAATTTCACATAAATTCTAGAGTCGAAATTCATAAAATCGTACGCAAATTTGATTCTAGAAGTTGTCAAAATTTTGTTTTCAGGATTCGGTGCAATGTCAAGTAAGCCATGTTCACTAAGAATAAATCCAACAACCGCCCTTGATGGTTTCCCTCGACGGACAATTGTTTATGTACACTTGCCAGATGATCGTGTTTTTTCTGGAATTTTCAGTCATCTGACTGGTACTGGAATTCCTAAATGGGTTCTAGATCCAAATCCAGAATATTATACAGAACAGCGCATTTATGTCAGATTGCCTAATGGCAAAGGTGTAGTTGCAAGTATTCATCCTCTCGAACATCTAATTAATGTTAATGATGATATTCATGAAGAACCCCGCTGTTTGATATCAGTGAAAGGCCGCGTTTTTGTATCGTCAGTTCTTCGCCATTACAATCATCGACCACTACCACCTACCACTCTACCGCGCGTTTTTGTACGAATGGTAGATAACACTGTTTATTTGGGAGAACTGTATATTGACTGCAGCCATCGTTCTAGCTGGTTTCACTGAAAAAAATGGATATAAAAACAAGATATTAAAAAGATAGTAACAGTAGGCGCCGTGCGCCTACAGAAAAGGGTTACGTAACCTATTAAGACATTAATTAGGTCATTCAAACCTTCCCCGATAATTTCCCTCTCCTACTAGCTCTCTCTTCTCCTAATTACCCACCCGTAACTTCACTCTTTGCTTCCACAACCTTCTCGATCTTCTTCCTCATTCACTTCCCACTCTCCTTACTTCCTCAGTTAACACTCCCTTTTCTTTACGTTCCATCCCAAGTCCTCACTTCCCATCCGCTACTCATCCGCACTACCCTATTAGCCTCCCGCAATACTCCTCACGACCCTCCCACGCTTCCAAACATTTCTCCTACTTTTCCTCACTTTTATTTCTCCCCATTTCCTTTACCTCCCTAACCCTAACTTTCCAGCACTTCCCCTACTTCCCCTCTCATGTCCTAGTTTCCCTTCCCCACCTCACTCTCCGCTACCCTCCTTTCCACAGATCTTTCCTCCTCTATTTCCTTCTCTCCTCGCTTCCGCAGCGCCCCACTAGGCCTCCCCTCAATTCTCTTCCCCTTATTTCTTTTAATTTCCTCTACCTCCCCACATCTAATTTTGCCTCACTTCCACTACTTTTCCACCCCTCAATCGTACTCACTAGCCTCCCTCACTCCCAATAATTTCTTCTTTTTTCACTCACTTCCTCTACTTCCACTTCATAATTTCTGCTCACTTCCCAACCCTCATTTCTCATTATTTCTCCTCATTTCATATACTTCTTCTATTCCTCCTATTCCCCTCCATCTTACATTTCTCCTCACTCCCTCTTCTTCCACTTTCCTCGTTTCCTTTAATTTTCCCCACTAAAGTACGACGGGCTACGAAACCCTGAAAAAACATTTTTATGTAATATTTACGAATAAAAATATTATTGCCTGAAAATTAAACATATTCGAGTTCATTCCAATCCTTTCCAGGTTATATATTTTTTTTATTTAGATTTATGTCTGGCTCAGATCTAGCGATAGTCAGCGTTCCATGACACATTTCTAAGTGCTGACCAAACATTTTTTTTCTCAATACGGCGCCTCCATTCCACACCGCTTACCGTCACCTTTAGGCAGTGTACAGCTCCAAGTCGCATTTAGGCAGTGTACAGATCCACGTCGCATTTTTTCACTGTACAGCTCTTCATCGCGCTTGGTCCCTGTATAGCTCCAAGTCCTGTATCAGCGATGAACGGTGACGGCGAGTTGTACAGTGACAAAATGTGACGTGCAGATGTACTCCGCCTAAATACAATTTGGCGCTGTATACCCATTTTGACATCAGGGGGCAATTGCAACATACCAGTTGTTAGTTCTGCAGAGAAGACCGATTATTATATCTACTTAAAAACAAGTCTCATATGAAATTGTGTATTAAATTTTCGTAAACGCAATGAGCAAATGGCATGAGTATCCATTAGTCTATAAAATTGGTTTTAAAGAAGGCTAGAAGTTAATTTTTCCACAGATATTACATTTTAACTAACTGAGAATTTTAATATTCCATTTTTGGATGAAAATAGATCGTTTTTAGTTGAGAATTCAACCATTCGGTTTCAGATTAACTTTTTTGTTGAAAATTCATATTCTTGAGTTGGAAATTCAAGTGAAAATTAACTTTTTTGTTAAAAATGTAACTGTTTTCTAGAGAATTTGCCATTTTCGTTTTCAAACAACAAATTTTCAACAAGATACTTCAATCGTCAAGCAATAAAATGAATTTTTTAGTTCAACTTCAAATCATTTAGTGAGATGTTCAACCAAAAATAGATTAGTCAGGGCCAATAAAACGCATTTCCGAAATTTGGCACGGTTATAATAATTTTGTTCGCATTTAAGCGAAAAAATGATAAAAGGGTGAAGTTGCTTGAAAACAGAAGAAAAAATAGGAATTCTTTTTAAAAAAGTGGTAAAAAGGGGAATAGGGTAAGAAGGGGAATCCTTCGCCACGAATCGCCACAAAAAAGTTTTTAACCACCCACCCCCGTAGCAATGTGACGCATTTTTTGAACGAACTCAAAGTTGGAAAATATTGAAACCTTCTTGTAAGAAAATTTTGAGTATTCAAAAATATCATACATGTTTTATAATAACAATAAAGAACCATAAAGTTTGGGTTTTGTGGTTGTAATTTTTCCCACTTTTCCGTAGAAGATTTTAATTATTTATAAGACTTTGTAGAAGTGATTCCCCTTAAATAAGATTGAATAAATATAATCTTTAGTGCCTAATGAAAATTATTTTAATTTTTTAACAATTATTCTTGCGCAAAAGGTACTTTATTGCCTCTCCAATTATGTTCGAGGTGAGAAAAGTAGTAAATTTAAATAATTCTGAAACAGATAACGCTCTTTAATAAGCCAATTAATGATCACTCTTATACTCAATTGCAAACCTTTAACTGCTGGAAGAAACCACTGATTTAATTCTTCAAAAATCAGTTCTCTGATCTCTATCGTTGTCTCTATCCAGCTGAAAATGAAGATCTTTCTACTCTTCACCTGCATAAATTTCCTTGTTTTTACAAGTAAGTTTGATGTAATATAATAATAATATTTATGACAAATAAGAAAGATCGTTGGCGAAAAATGGATCTGGAAAATAAGAGATTTTTTGATCAAAGCAAAACTGTGAGCTTTTTTATTCTAAATGCGGATAGAAACGTTCTAGCTCTTGTAAAACAATTAAAAAATATTTTTATTGGTTGTCTGATAAAAATATTTGTCGGTCATTTTAGAAAAGCTCTTCAATTTTTTAGGCAGCTGATAAAAAATACCGCACCAAATGTACAGGAAATGTCTTTTTGTAAAAATATCTAATTTTATTTATTTTTTGTAATTTCAAACTTACAAATCAATAATTCAAAACAAGATTATAACAAAAATAGAAAGTTTTTACAGGAACAATTGTCAAACTTTAAATTTGTACAATTTGTACCGTAAGACGTATTTCAATAGACATTTTTTTCTATTATTTAAATGATTTCCTTTCCAAAAACATTTATAAGATTATTGGATAAATGCCTGATATAATGGAAGCATATTCCAGCAGACCAAGTCATTGGCATTATTTTAAGAGTTGCTTCAACATCCTTTAAATATTTAAGCAAGGGAATCGACATTTACTAACGGACAAAATAATAGGGGATCTTTTTATTATGCTATTGATGTCGGCAAATAATTAAAAATGAACACAGGAAACATATCTTAGCAGTCTATTTTGTTGGAATTATTCCAAGGGTTACCTTAACACCCCCAAAATATGCAAGCAAGGAAATCGACATTTACTAACAATCAAAATAACAAAAGCTCTTTTTATGACACTGTTGGTGTCGTAAATCACTTTACAATAAGTGTAAAAACATATCTTAGCAGGGAAAGTCATTTGAAGTGTTTTGAAGGTTGCTTTAATATCACCAACATGTTCAAACAAGGAAATGGACATTTACTAACAAACAAAATAACAGGAAATTTTTGATTATACTATTGGTTTTCGCAGGTTAATAAAAAATAAACGCAGGAAACATATTCTAGCAGGCCATTTTGCTGGCAATATTGTAAGGGTTGTTTTAGTTGGTTTTAGTTTAGTTTAGTTTTAGAAAAGGCGGGAAGCCCCTTGGAGCTACCCTGGCGCTCCATCGTGGGGTTTTACCCCATTTTGTGCATATGATAGTTCAAGTCCATTCTGTCCATTCTGTACGTATAGCCCAGGATGGATTTCGCCTGTCGGCAACCCTGGATTTGTTTCCAGTATTCCCGGTGCTTTGTTCGGATCCAGCTTTTGATAGCCATCCCGATGCAGTAAGATGCTAGTCCCAGTACCGGCTCCGGTATTTCCTTGCTGCCCCGGTTTTTGTCAGCTGGTCCGCCTTTTTGTTGCCCTTGATCCATGTGTGACCAGGGACCCATATGAGAGCAACTTTGTTTTTTCCTGCAAGTTGGTTTAATGCCATTTTGAATTCGAAAACCAGTTCTGATGTTATGTCTGGTCTCCTTACTGCAGTTAATGTCGCTTGCATGTCCAGCAGCGTTTTCTTGCATTAATTTTTCAGCACAGCGAAAGACGGCCAGGACCTCTGCTTGAAAGACAGTAGCGTGTCTCCCAATTGGGATCTCTATCCCCTTCCTTCGCGTGCTGTCATAGATTCCTGCTCCTGACCCTCCCTCTACCCTGGAGCCATCTGTATACCAGATTTCCCTTTGGAGGAGCGGGTTACCATTTGCTTTCCACATATCCCTGCTTGTAATGCAGACGCGGAAATCTTTGGTGAAGTTGAAGCGTTTTGGTTATTTTATCTCGCCTCATCCTTAGAATCAGCAGTATGCTGATGTCACTTGGGAGCCTAGTGTGCCTAGTCCCCTGAGTCCATTTATTTACTCTTGCCAGGCGGCCCATTGAGTGTGCCGCCCTTGCAGTTATCGCAGCATGTAGGGGTTCTCCACAGAGCATGAACCCTATCGCCGCTGTGGACACCAGACCATGGCCGCATGTAGGAGCCTTGATTTAAGGACAGCGGAGTAGAGAAATGCAAGCATTTTAGGCCCTAGAATCCTAGTCAACCCAAAGGATCTCCTGCACATCCAGAAAGTCATGACCAACTTCCTGCATTGGGTCTCCAGGTGCTTCGCCCAGTTCAGTTTGCTACCTAGGATTCCCCCAGATATTTAACTGAATCTGAAAACGTAAGCCTCCCGTCACAGAATACAGGAGCGACAACTTTAAGCACTTTGTGATTTCTCGTGAAAATTTCCAGGCTGGACTTTTCCCGGATTTACCGAGAGCCCTCAGCTATCGCACCAGAGCTGTACGATGTGCAGCGCCGACCTTGTAAGACCCATCAACCTTTTCAGATGAGCCCCCCCCCAATGGGATTACAAAGTCATCCGCGTAACCCTGGGTATAATGACCTTTCTTATTTAGCCTACGAAGGAGGTCATCCACTACAATGCACCACAGGAGAGGCGACAGGATGCCACCTGTGGGCAATTCCGTGACGCTATTCCCCTAACAGATAACTTCTGGAGGAGTATTGTTGAAGGCACCCTCTATATCCAAGAACGTGCCCACAGCATACCACTTTTGTACCAGCTGCTGCTCCAATTTTCCCACGACGGCATGGAGCGCAGTCTGTGCCAAACAGCCTGCCTGAAAATCATGGTGCCCTCTGTGCAGCGGGGAGACTAAAAGCACCTCATCCGTGATATATCTCTCGACCAGCTTCTCCAACGTCTTCAGGATAAAAGAGGTTCAGCTGATCGGATTGCCCTAAATATTTTCGTCAGTGGAGGGACGAGGAAATCCATGCCTTTTTGTAAAAGCGCTGGATAGAAGCCATCCGCCCCTGGTGATTTAAAGGGATAGAAAGACCCTACGGCCCATTCCACCTTTTTGTTGTCAACGACCTTGGCGGAAGTGAAAATCCATCAGGAGGTTCAGCGTTGCTTCTTCGTCTTCGGCAAACTCATCATTATCGAGCCTTATTAGCCCGAGGCGGGCTTCCGGGGTTTTCGCCATGATCTTCTGGAGCTTCGCTGTTAATTTTATTATTTATATTATTTTTTAGCAGAAGCTCCTCCAATCTTCCTGTTTATAGTTTCTTATATTTGTATGATATTCATACTGTGGGAAGTTCCACACGCCTGCCTTTGAGTTTCTCTTTATAAGAGTCCCAAAGTGTATTTCCGGGGTTTCTGATGTTTGAAACCACCGATTTTTTCAGGGTTAATTGGGACAAGATATATTATTGATCCGAGAGAGACTCCTTATCGAAGACTCTGCAGCCCTTGCTCCTCAGTTGATCCGAGCATAGAGTCAAATCGAGAACCTCACTCCTGTTTTTAACCTGGAATGTGTAAGTATCACCCTGATTCAGAATCTCCAGCTCCGTGCCCACTGGGTATTCGATTAAATATCTCCCTCTGTCGTTGATGTTTGTGATTCCCCACACCGTATGGTGGGAGTTAGCCTCGCAGCCCAACAGAAGAAGAATTCGCTTCTCCTGGCAGTGTCGAATTAGAGTCTTCACCTCTCTGGGAGGCGGAAGTCCCTCAGCATCGGCCGGGGATGTAGGCCGAGCTGATAAACACCTCTAGCCTTTCTCCGCTTCTGCCCCTCAGTCTTACCTTAATAACGGTGAGATCCCTGGAGCAGAGCTTAGGCACCAAGATCGCATCCATAACCTTGACGGCTATGCATACCCTTGGTGTTTTTTTTCGCGGCCCCATATATATGGAGTCACAGCCTGACAAGCCACTAATCGTTCCCCTGTATAACCAGGGTTCTTGGATTGGGGCAATTCCTACCTGCACCACTGATTCGCGTTTCAGCCATTGAGGCACTAAGTCGGGGCACCTCCGGTCGTTTCTGGTCTCTCTACGGATCCCAGTTGGGTCTTCCGGAGTGTAACTCTGCCCGCCCCTAGATAGATCAGTAATCCAGAGCCGCAAGGGCTTCAGAAGTTCGCACCGCTCGTGGTGGACTGCCCCCTGAGGTGCCTTCTACCATTGGCGGTGGGTTAGAAGATTGTCCTGGAACGGGCCCCTCATTGTTTTTGTTTTGTTTGATTTTTCGTGTTTCACTCATTTGGTACCAAGAGAAGCTAGGGAAATCGGAAACACCTCCTGCAGAGCCCCGCTTGCAGGGGGCGGGTCTACATACTATGGGATTCGACCTGGTGTCCCAAAGTCTCCGTCAAGGCACCTCCTTTGTGTCCCCGGCCTGTCCGCTCTAGTGAGGGGGGCAGGCCGGAATGTTTAGGGATTTGTTAACTCTGGTCCCAGTTAGCCCTTGACACAGCGATCATATCGTACCTTGGGAACATGAGAACTCGCGTCCTCGATATTCCAGGAGGCTTTGGTATTACCCCCTGGAAGAATCGCTCCTTGGTTTAGGTCCCACAGACTAGAGTCTGTCAGTTCCCCAAAGTAGCTACATACACCTCGTGGTGCAGCCTCTCTGGTTCACCTATTCCAGATCTATAGTCCAGTGAGACCCTTAAGCAAGGGAATCGGCATTGACAAACAAACAAAATAATAGGGGATCTTTTTATTATACTATTCAGGTCGGCAAATATTTAAAAAATGAACGCAAGAAACATAACCTAGCAGACCCTTTTGTTGGAATTATTTCCAGGGTTGCTTTAACATCCCTAAAGTATTTAAGCAAGAAAATTAACATTTAGTAACAAACAAAATAACAGGAGATTTTTTGATTATACTATTGGGTTCGGCAATTAATTAAAAATAAAGGCAGAAAACATATTCCGTCAGGCCATTTCGTTGAAATTATTTTAAGAGTTGCCTTAACATCCCTTAATCATTCAAGGAAGGAAATCTATATGTACTAATACACAAAATAACAGGAGATTTCTTTATTATACCATTGGGGTCAAATATCACTTTAAGATGAGTGTGGGAATCATATATTGGGAGGGAAAGTCGTTGCATTTTGTGAGGGTTATTTTAACCCGCCTAAACATTCAAGAAAGATAATTGACTTTTCCAATGAATCAAAACAACATGACATTTTTTATTAGACCATTAGGGTAAAAAATCACTTAAAAATAAATTGTAGAAAAAACAGCAGGAAAAGCTGTTGAAATTATTTTGAGGGCAATTTTAGTATCCCTTAAAGATTCAAGCAAGGAAATCGACTTTTTCTAAAAAAATTACCTGTGACCACAATAGTTTAATAAAAAAATCTCCTGTGACTTCGCTTCTTAGGTTATACTTCAAGTTTATGGGTATAAAACTTTTGTTTTTGAAAAAGTGAAAAAAAAACTGTAAACCAACTTCTAGCTGTAATGTTTTCAATATTCTACACTAATTTGTCGGTAAAAGTTGTCAAGCATATTTTGTTTTATTTTTCAGGGCTGACCTCGTATGCTTGCTTTCAGATAAATTAACGTATACTTTTGCAAACTCCACTTGTTTATCTACTTGTCAACAATTATTTATAAGGTGAATAGATTAAGTTTATGAATCTGCATTTGTTTCTTACAAAATTAGGTGGAATGCTAAGAAGAACAAGACCATCAGCACCACTTGCTGGTCTTTCTCGACGTAGCCATATTTATCTACACCTCACAGATGATCGCATTTTTTTTGGAGTCTTCCAAAATTTCTTTGTCCTTAAGACTCCTAACTGGGTTCTATATCCAAATCCAGAATATTATACAGAAGCTCGTATTTATGTAAGAATGCCTGACGGAAAAGGTGCAGTGTCCATTATCCAACCTCTCAAACATGATATTAATATCAATGATGATATTCATGAACATCACCGCTGTTTGATATCAACAAAAGATGGTGCTTTTTTATCAGCAGTTCTTCGCCGTTACAATCATCAACCACTACCGAAAGCTAGTCTCCCGCGCGTATTTGTACGAATGCCAGAGGAGAATACTGTTTATATGGGAGAGCTGGATTATGACTACGGTCGCCGTCCTAGCTGGTTTGACTAAAAAAACTGGAGATTAAGAACTATATATTAAAAAACTGAATTTTTAAATTATATACGTTAACAGGGAGCATCCATTTTTCTCAGTGTTGAGTCACCGGGAAATCCTTATATGTATCTATTGAATAAAAGTTAATATGAAAGCTATGTAACATTCACGAATAAAAACAGTATTGTCTGAAAATTAGTCTTATTTTATTTTATCAGGTCTAGTAATGAAATCAGTGTCTTTACTTTGATGTCTTGTAACTCTTGGTCAAACTTGAATTTTTTCCGTATTAAGCTGGTTTTAAAGGGAGAATCTTAAACTTCAAAACGCAATTTAATAGGTGGTGGCCCTGCGGAATTGACCCCGAAAATAATTAGTGAATACAATGGCGTCCGACAAGGAGCATTTGCGATACTGCATTCTTTTTGCATTTCAATTCAAAAATCACCATTGTGAAATCTCTGGACACACTTTTTACACATTTTATGTGTCACCGCATATTCTCCTGAGGCTAACCAAATCACTTCGATCGCCACTGCTGCATAAAAAACAAATAATTATATCAGTCATCTTCGCAAGACTTCAAACTATATACAAAACCCCGAAGTGATACTAAAAAAAACCCAAAAATCGCCCCTGGAGCATTTAAACAAACCCATCTAGGCTGCTTTCGACTAAACCAGGCAGAAAACTTTCGGATACAAAATAATCACCCCCAACACCTTTCCAAGACTTTATTTCATGTCCTTATATTCACAGTAATATTCAAAAACCCCAAAAACCACCCGGAGTATATGAAGGAACCCCGTCACAGCTACCTTTAATTAAAACTGCCAGAAAAGTTTCAAATTGAAAATAATTAACTTAGACACCTTCCCAAGAATCCATTATACATCCCATCCCCACAGTAATATTAAACGACCCCAAAAAATATCCCCTAGTTCATTTAAGGTCAAAAAATTCTGGATTAAAAATAATCACCCTAGATATCTTCCCAAGACTCTAGATCATATCCTCATCCCCAGAGTAATATTAATCCGCCCAAAAAATAACCCCTAGTATATTTAAAGAACTCAATCTCAGCTTCCTTCAACGAAAACAGCCCAAAAATTTCAAATTAAAAATGAAAACTATAGACACTAATTTATATCCTCATCCTCACACTAATATTCAATAACCTCAAAAATAATCCTTAATCCATTTAACGAACTCTGTCTCAGATGGCTTCAGGTAAAATAACTGAAAATAATTCGGTTTAAAAATAGTCACCTTAGACAACTCTCCAAGACTCTGGTTTACATTCTCATCCTCACATTACTATTTAACAACCCCACCGAGCAAGTCACGCCTACCCCGAAAGGGAAATGGCTTAATGGTATAATATAATAATAAGTACCTAACCCTTAGTATATTCAACCAACCCTCTCTCAGCTGTCTTCAACTAAAATAGCAAAATCAGTTTTTAAATCACCCAAACACTTTTCTCATAATTCATTTAATATCCTTGTCCATACAGTAATATTCAACAATCCCAAAAAATAACCCCTATTACATTTAGTGAACAATGCATTTTTGTAAGTTTTGGAGAGCCCAACAAAAGCTCAAATTTCTCGCGTGCTTAAATCATTATAAGTTTTGAGGAGATCGCATTATAATAATAGGGAG
>CAKNYM010050431.1:183815-202712 GCA_932195095.1 Andricus curvator
AGGGAGAGGGAGAGGGAGAGGGAGAGGGAGAGGGAGAGGGAGAGGGAGAGGGAGAGGGAGAGGGAGAGGGAGAGGGAGAGGGAGAGGGAGAGGGAGAGGGAGAGGGAGAGGGAGAGGGAGAGGGAGAGGGAGAGGGAGAGGGGGTTTCGAGGTTCAAAAGAAAAACCTTGAGTTCTACAAAAAGAAGATCAGAGCCGATTTTGTAGGTCTTGTTCAAGCCAATAGTTTGTTTTTAGACTCTTTTTTGCATGTCGCATAGTTTGGCCGGAAAAAAGATTTTTTTTTTTTGAAAATCCATATCACGATTGAAACAAAAACTATACGTCTTATCAAAAAATGGTATCAAGTAACCCCGGTTTACGCCGTTCCTAGGACTGGTGGCCTCCGCAGTTTCGTGGCCGAAAAAGAGGATGTGCTCAGTCAAGCGTGACAAACAGCTCGAGGACCGCTTTCTCAGGGCGCTAGATGCATCAGGTTGCGTCATGCGTCCAAATCCAACAGAAATGATTCATGCGGCCCTGCTTGTTTACGCTTGGATTCTTCTGATTTAGGACCAAGGCCAAAGCAAGCCATGCTCGAATCCAGTCTTATATTGGGAGTTGAGTGTAGTTTCCTTTTTAAACAAATGGCTGAATCTTCATCCTAAAAAAACTAATTTTTGAACAATAACATTACTCTTCTACCTAAAGGCGAATTTTCAACAAAATAAATGAATCTTAAAACAAGCAGTTGAATTTTAAGTTAAAAAAATTACTTTGAAAAAAAGTTTCAATCGGCCGAGTTCATCGAGAAAAGACGAATTTTCGACAAAATATTTGAATTTTGAACGAAGAAAGATAAATTTTCAAACAAATGGTTTCATTTTTAACTAAAAAAGATACATTTTCAATCAAAAATGGAAGAGTGAAATTTTCAGTGTAGAAAAATAATTTTCAATCAAAATCGGAACGAATTTTGAACAAGATAGTTAAATTTTCATCCAAATAGATAAATCCTTAACACAAAAAATGAACATTTAACATTGTTGTTCAAGTTGCAACCAAGCAGTGGAATTTTTGACCAAAAACAATTACTTTCAACCAAAAATAGTTGGATGTTCTTATTGGGTTATATTAATTCATATAAATTCATCTTAATGATTAAAAAATATTTATTTATGTGAAAGAAAACGATCGATCGGATCTCATCTTTTTTAAACATTAGACTCTCGGTGGCGGAAAATTCGAAAATAAAAATAAAATCCTCGAGGAAAATGAAGTATTGGGTAATTAATTACCAGAAAAGTAAATGTTTCGTTACCCTTATAGGTTTACCTCAGTTTTCAGTGCTCAGTCAGAAAAAAAATCGTTATATGTACTTAAAGAAAAATGTTAATATGAAAATTATGTGACATTCCTGAATAAAAACATTATTGTTTGAAAATTAATCTTAATGCATTATATTTTGATCTAGATTCTGTATTTTTTATTCATTATATTAATATTTAATGTCGGATCTGACCCGTATCGGACGTTTTCGAGACCGTCAAATCTGGAAGTACCAATCAGATCCAGATGCGGCGCTGCTCAGCCTGGCATGAGATAATAATTGCTAAGTATTTGTTCAAAAAACTAAAAATTTTGTTCAAAAGTGGCAAGATTATGATTTTTTTATAACATTTCATTTAAAAAGGCTTTATTTATTTTTTCCACAAGCACTCAAATATGCCTCTATGTTTGACTACCCAGTGGGATATTTTATTTTGTGATTGCGTCACTGTACATACTCTTCCTCCTCTTACTATACTTTAAATAATAATTGCTAATGCCCCTCAAGTTTCTTATCACAGCAGGATTTATGTTCTAAGAGCTCTCATGAGTTGTTTTTCTATTTAAAAATAACTTCCCTAGAGTTTTATTAAAAATTAAACCATTTTGACCTGGTTTCAAAGCGAATAATGTACAATGTAAACAATCGTAATTAAACCATTTTAAATTTAATTTTTTCAAGTGGAACAATGTTTTTAATTAGACTTCAAAAATAAAGAATTACTGTTTTATTATTTAGGTTTCAAAGCTTGTTTTGAGAACAGGTTTCTAGTGAACCTGAATATCGAAGCCACCATTCCATGCTGCTCCACGTCGCGTTCAGGCGGTGTACCGCACCATGTCGCGTTTATTCGGTGTACATAAATTATATCTCAGAGCTCTTATTGTTCGAATTAGAAAAAATATATTCACTTAATTTTCGTTCACAAGGTTTAATTGTATAAAATTAAATTAGACGCTCTTTTTCTCATTTTTTAATTTTTGCGGATACGATTATACGTGAAGTTAGCAAATGAATAAAATGAGATATCGTAACCCAACTTTTGCCAGGAAACTGCAGGTGTTCTGAAAATAAATATTATTTTCAAATCACTAGATGAAAGATGAACAAATTCGACCAAGATTTATTGATTTCATTATCAATTTTTTTGTGATTTATAAATAATCCTTCATTCAAATAAAATTTTTAAGGACAGGTTGACAGGGGACTCATCTATCATCTACTTTTCTTGTTTGGACGACAGATCAGCTCTCCGTCGTTTTTGGTCGGTGTAGTGCTATAGGCGATATCACGCTGGAAACACCAGTTCTCGTAAGATCACTGAAGTTAAGCATTGTTGGGCGCGGTTAGCACTTGGATGGGTAACCGTTCAGGAATACCTGCGTGCTGTTGGCCCGTCGTGGGTGTGGTGGGCCCACATTGGTAGTAAATATCCACCTAGAAACACTACCCGAATCGGGTAGTGAGGAAATGAACTTTCGAGTTCGAACTGCTAATCAATGTAGTGCTATAGGTTCTATGCTTATATATAGAACTTGAAGCTATATAGCGACGATGCGCGGTACACCGCCTAAACGCGACATGGAGCGGTACACCGCCTAAACGCGACGTGGAGCGGTACACCGCATAAACGCGAAGTGGAGCGATATGGAATGGAGGCGTTGAATTGTGGGTGAACGATTAGGTTAGATATAAACAAATAGTTAAAATAGATTTGAACATTGTGCGTGTGATAAATTGCCACCCTGCAGTTTGCCATAGATATGGATTTGATACTTTTGTATTTAATTATCCACAAATTAAACATCAGGTCAAAAAGTCAAAAGCACCTTTAGATTCGTCTCCCAAATATCTAGGTGAGCCTTTTCATGGTTGTTTTCAAAAACTATTATTTAAATAATCACATTATCTTTAATGTTCTGCAATTGTTATAAACAAGCTAAGCGGCCGGTCGAAAAAACCAAAAACACCATAGGATTCGTCTTCGAAATATCTAGGTGCGCCTCTTTTTTTTTTTAAGCCATTTTTTTTAACAATCACATTATTTTTAAAAGTTCGGCAATTTCCATAAACAAACTAATGTCAAAAAAAGACGCACCTAGATATTTGGGAGATGAATTCAATGGCATTTTTGGATTTTTTTTATTGAATGCTTCGTTTGTTTATAATTAATTACAAAAGTTTCAAATCCATATCTGGAGTAACGCAAATGCACGTTTAGTAAAAAAATAATTTAATTGTTTGAAAAATAGTTTGAAAAGGGAGACCTAGATATTTGGGAGACGAATCTAAACGCGTTTCTGGTATTTGAATCTGAGGCTTAGCTTGTTTATAAATAATTATAAAATGTCAAAACCACATGGATGGTAAACTTCAGGGTCGTGGTAAATCAACTAGATATGAAAAACTCTGATATCTTAGATCAACAATCTTTCTACGCCATGCAACACAACAGATAAAATTTGGTTACTCAGGCAGTGAATGTTTAGTGTTCACTTGTATACCAAATTGCAAACCTGTAACTGATTAAATAAACCGCTGATGAAATTTGTTAAAAATCTATTATTAGATCTCTATCGTTGTTTCCATCCAGCTAAAAATGAAAATACTCATTCTTTTCATTATCTGCATATATTTCATTGATTTTACAAGTAAGTTTAATGTAATATAATAATAATATTTATAACAAATAAGATAGAAATAGGATAGAATTGCCCCAGTACTTGTAAAATAATCAACAACTATTTTTTTTTGGCCAGCTTCTAAAATCACCTGAAAATTAACTTAAAAAGTATCAAATTTATCTGGCAGGAGATAAATTTGATCTTTGTTTCGATAAAAGTGAGTACATACCCAGATAACAAAATGCACGATCGTGTGCCGATTTTCGGGCACGGCATCCACGCTGGGGATAACATGCGCCCTCATATGCGGGACATGTGTGTCGCACGAAATGTGAGTCGCACGCAATGGCGGGTCAGGTTTGTTTACACAATCAGGGTTTTTAGAGGTAATAAATAATGTTTACATTTAAACTGAAAAAAGCAAGTAATTTTTCATGAGCCTATTTTTTTATTGGAGGAGAAAGTGCTGTTCTATTTATATGATGTATTTGGGGCAGTAGCAACACTCATATTCTATGATTTCATATACAATACATTTTTTCAGCATGTTTTGCCTCAATTAATTCAATTCTACTATCATTTTTCCATATAATTAATATATCAATTATTCAGGGCAATGAAGTATGTATTCAAAATAAAATAAATTCACTTTGGTTTGTGGCATGCCAATAATGGGTCTAAGGTGCCAAGAATTGGCGTTCTTACCCTACTTTTGAAATTAATTTCTTAAGAGTTATTTGTTATCATTTGAATTTTGATAAAACTGTGTGATGACATGAGATGAGGAGTATGATGCTCAAACTTGTCAACTTTACTACATTATTTTTTACTGTAAATTTTTTTAGTGATTTCACTTCTGCGAAATTTCAGTACATTTTTGCACTAGCTTTATAATAACTAATTACAAATTTAGAAAACAGTTCCTCAAATGTTAAAGATGTTTACGGCACATCTACTGGCAAATTAAAATACACGATGTACTGTTACAAAGAGACTAATTTATTTATGTAGTAATTTTTCGGAAAGCAACGATTAGGCGAAAAATTAAATGAGTCAAGTATTGTTTTTAACATTTTACATAATTTTTGATCGATAAAACTGAAATATTATATGAAACAAAAACAGCAGGTTAATTATGAACTGAAAAAAAAAATTTGAGTTTCATATATGAAAGATATGATAAAATGAGGAAATTATTTTTTACTATTTTTAAAGCTTTCTTAAATCCATTTTTTTTACTTAAAAGTACCTTAATATTTTTTTATCACATTAGTATCAGAAGGTAATTTTTTTCTGAATACTTCTCTAATAGAAAACAATTTAATAATTCATACAAAAAATATTATAAAATTAGTCAAAATCCATTTCCGTAGGTAATGATGTTTAAATGAAGAAAAGTGACTATTGCTCAATTTTATGCCAAAGTAAAAAACTCGCGAAGAAATAAATGAAATATTCTTCTATCATAAATACTATTGAATTTTCCTTGTATTGAGCAGTCATTTTAATATTGAGAAACTTTACAAATCGTTAAGTTTAACTTTCAAAAATGCAATTATTTTTTTGGTCTACGTTCAAAACAATGTTTCTTTAAATAACCTTAGCTTCTAATATGAAAACGTTTAAAATTATTTTGATTCCGTTTTTTACATTTTTTATAACAAATACAATTGTTACTCAAATTAGATACCCAATGAACCATTTTTAGGTGTTCTACTTAAAAAAATTTTGGCCCACATCAAAATATATTTTATGCTAATATCAAGTTTGAAATACTTTTTAAAGAACATATTATTTTAAAACAGGTTAATAAGAGATTCAGAAATTTATTCAAGAATTCAAATAATTATTCACATGCATATTTTTAATTATTTGCTTTCTTGAAATTCGAACATAAGAAAAGTCATCACAGAAATTATGAGAAATAGATTTAGAAAAAGATATTGTCTAAAGACAAAAATACTTTAATATTCTTTCTTGTAGGATTTCAAGAACAATTTCTTTTTTGCATAAAAAATTAAGTACCATTATCTTTGTTTGAATAAAATATTGGAATTTAACATTTATTTATTAAATAAAATACTTCTGTTGTTAAAAAATAAATTTTAAGAGACATAATTTAAAGCCTCTTTTTATTTATCATAGAGTTTTATAAGATATATAACATTAATAGCAATAATAACATTCAGAAGGCGCGACGCATATACCTCGTATCACGTGCCTCTCGCCAAGCGCGACGCATATGTCTCGCACCCTGCACCCATTGCGTGCCTCGCACGTCGTATGGGTATCGTACCCCGCACGATTGTTATTTGGTAAAGTGTTTTTATCCGTTCAGGTTGTGGCCATCACTCTAATAATGACGCCCTAATTACTGTCGCACGTTGAAAGAAAGGTTCCATCTACATTTTCTATCAAAAATGAGTGTTGTATATCATCCGATTCGTAATGAAAAAACGAATTTATGTATATAAAATGTTATTGGAAATTCTAATTAAATTCGGAGATAATTAGACTAGAATTTTTTTATCTACACAGATTTTTGAAAAAGCGACTCTAAAACCTACCTATGTACGTAGATAGGCTTTTTCAAAAGTTTTCTCGCCTGCTTCGCGCATGAATATGAAGCCTGTCTTCAGTTTGCATTGAGGGGGGGGGGGGTAGCGTGAAAAAACACATTTTTTGTGAATTTTTTTATGCGAAGATATCGACAAACAAGCCGGTGACGGAGCTCTTCCAAGAACGTCTTTAGAAATAGACGATTTGCGGTGTTCACTGTATCTCAGGTGGAAATTATCTGAAATCAAAATCCATTAAAATTTAGTCAAAGTATCATTAAATCCTTCCCCCAACATTCTCTGATTATTATTTTTTTCATTTTTAAATTTTTGGTGGTCATTTGAAGTGAAAACTGCTATTTTTTTACGAAAAATTCCGACATTTTGTTAGTAGAAAACCCCCTTAATGTAAAAAAAATTCGAAAACTGAACGTTGGGGGGAGGTATTTTATATGTAGAAAGTGTGTACCAAGTTTGAAATGAATCTGTAATGTAGTTTTTGAATAGCAGTGAACACGGGCTTTTGAAAAGTGGTTTTGAGAAAAATGCGTTTCAAGTTTTAATACCTAAAAAAGTGGAAAAAATGGGTTTTTTTCCAACTTACACTGAATCATCGATTCCAGATCCATAGAGTAGACTCCCTGCAGCAGCTTCGATGTCTTCAGCCTCTTTTTTCTCAATTCTTTGCCTTATTTTGGCTTCTTTGCTCTGCTGCTGAGCTTGTATGTCGGCTCTGTTGATGCGACAGCCGTCCGGAAATCTTGCATATTCATGAGCGCTCGGCCCAACGCTGACGTTCATATCTGACAGAAAGGTGAGAAAAGCACCAGCACCTTCGTTGAAAGTACATGCAGCTACATATGATGCAAATTCAACAATTTTTCTGCTGCCAGATAATTTTTTCGGCGCAATCCTCCAAATTAACTGGTTCGAACTTTCCTTGGCATTTTAAGTAAAACCTCCAAGACACCTTTCCAGAAGTTCGTCCTTACTCAGATCTTCGTGAATCGGTTTGATCGTTTGTATAACATCTTCTGAAACTGGAGTGTAATTGTGTTTAAAATTTTCCACTCCTGTTGTGGCCAGAGCTTTTTGATACGGATACCACGAGCCCTCGCCGCTTGGGCACTTATCGTGTTAAGGGTTATCGTCTGTCGACTGCTGGTGGTAGTACGTTGCCCAGATGGCATTTTTCATTTTTTCTACCGAATCACAATTATACCTTATTGCTGCTCCGTAGTATCGACTCAAATTATCGATGACTTTTCCGGTGAGTTTTCCTTTGCCGCCGAGTACTTTACTTTGCCGTGTTCTACCTGCATTTTTTCCTGTTTTCACAACTTCATCTTCAGTAGTATTTTTTACCAAATCACGTAGACTTCTTCCCATTCTCTTTTGCACGTGACCTACACATTCTCTTTTATTTGTGATGAAATTTTCACCGTAAGGTTTCGCGTGTACTAAATTGCCGTAAGTTTTGCTATCGCCGTCTCCAACATAGTTGCTGATCTTTGCTCCATACTTTTCCTCTGAGCGGCGAAACATTTGGATGTCTGCGCCTACTTCCATGTTACCTGATGGTCCGGTGTGATTGGCTTGCCATTCACCATTATCATCGTGTTTTTCGTGCCACTCTTCAAATTCAGCAGTATTCAACTTTTCCCCCCATAATTTGCAAAGCTGACAATGCAAACTATTTATGAAAATATCAATAACTTTTCCAGTCCAATAACCAAAGAAGCCTTGCTTCTGGCACGTGCTATCGCCAGAAACGGTTAAAGCATCAGACTCCGAATTTGCACTTGTTTTCTGTTTTTCTTCATCTGCGGCAGAAAGGAGAAATTGTTCAGCAGTCGTTTTGACGTAGGAGAAAATCGACTCCATAGTATCCAAATAAGACGGTTTGGATAAAAAATTACTTGCAATGTCCTTTAGACCGCAATACTTATTGCAGCCTGCTAAACCCAAACCTAATGTTCGCATTACGAAAGCAAATCGGGTGTTGATTTCGTTGCGATGACCAGTTACATATCTCACTCGACGGTATGTAGCGTGGATCGCATTTGGCACATGTTACCTGGATTTGAAAGCCAAGCCCTTCTTTTTTGCAATTTTTGAACTGAACTGAACTATCACACTGAGCACATTTGACCAAACTTGAAATTGTCGAGAAAACAAGCAAAAAATTGATGATTCTATAATGTTTTTCAACGTCATCCGGCACGCTCGCACTGGTATTCAACTTTATTTTTTTCGATAATGCACTCTTCGTGTTAGTTTCATTCTCATTTTGTTTTCTGGATTAGGCCTTTTTTTCGTTCTGCACAAATAATTTCTTGTACCTGTTCGGTCATCTCTCGAAACTTTAGATAATCTCGGCATTTTTTAACAGAAAATATCTTGACGAAATTATAAAATCACTGAGAACAAGCGAACGATCGGACGTACAACTACTAACTGACGCTTGTCTTTTTTGTAAATATAATAATAGTGTATTATATAGTGTATATATGTTATATATGTATAGTGTTTTATATAGTGTAGGCGCGCTGCCTTTCTGACCGCCCGCAGCTGTCGAAGCTACAGTTTTAAAGGAGAGGAGAGTAACTAGTCAATAACTTCCAGAGTTTTGCTCTGCTCAACTTCAAATTTTGGAAATATATTCTCGAAATGTTTAACTATAAGAAAAGACAAAAAAATCGATTTTTCAAAAATGCAAGCCCCCCCCCCCCCTTAATGAATAGAGCAGATCCTAATCACCCAAGAAAGATGGTTTTCAAAAAAAAAAAAAAAAAACATTTATTCGAAGTTGCAGATAATAATTAAAGATGCCAACACGTCTTCTTTAATATATCCGTTGAACTCGAAATGTAGATAGAGCCTCTCTTCAAAAATTCGATAGAAAAGCGATGAGGGCCTTTTATTGCCAAATTGTTTAAAAAGTATCGAATGAATTTTAGTGACGTGATTTATAAAATTGTATGCAAATTTGACCCTAAACCAAGATGCGGACGCGCAAAGTTTCCAAACAAGTGAAAAAAATGTTAATCAATTTCTAGCGGTAATGTTTACAAAATTATATGCTAATTTGTCTGAAAATTAAAGTATAGGGGAGAGTGACTATCAGTGGGTCAGGTAATTTTCAAAAGTCGCAATTAATTATAAATTTACGTAATTCATGATGTCAAATAACGTCAGCCAAAAGATAATAGATTTAACTACATGGTGCAAATGTGATACAGAGGATTTTGTACAGCTGATTGCACAAATTCATCGATTTTGTGAATTCTGAAATCTAAAGTCGTTTGGTGACAGTGGGTCAATCACCATAGTTTCTTTTGCTCATTATGAAAAAAGTTATTGCAATTGAAATAACAAGAAAAAGTATTTGAAATACTCGACTTACGTAAAAATTATATAATATAAGGAATTTAGTACTCACAAGGAGAGGTCGCGAGATGTGTGTCGCCGATTCGACTGAGGCTTTGCAAGGTGAAACTACATCAAAATCCATTAGGTGTGTATTTTTACCTCCGACCCAATGAGCCTTTGTTTCCAAGATATCGAGATTTGATTATTTGCGCTCGAGCGCTGGACTCACCATTGTAGAGCTCGGACCCCGGGCTTTTCGTTTAGCTATGTGTCGGCTACAGTAGGAAGTCGAACGCTTGAGTGTGAATACTCAAATCTCGATATCTCGAAAAGTCAGGCCCATTGGATCGAAAGAAAAAATACGCACCTAACAGATTTTCATGCACTAAACCCTGTGACGCCTCAGTCAAATCAGCGACGCACATCTCGCGACCTGTTCTTGTCAGTTAACGTTCCCTGAGCGAAGAAATACGATAATGTGGCACTACTGGGCTTTCCAAGTGTCCTAACCTATAGGAAATGATACACGGTTTATAAAATAGGTCCCAAATTGACTTAGAAATTATAATATAACTATTGTAATTATTATTAAATATGTGCTTGCCACGCGGAAATAGATCGACCCACTCTTTTCTACCCAGTGTTGACCAAATTCCGCTTATTACCAAATTATTTATATTCATTCACTTATGCAATTTCAAACAATCTGTGTCATTAAATGTTCCAGTTAAGAACCTTAACAATATTTATCACGGGCATCCTTTTTATGAAGCTACCTATTTCTGAGAAAATATGTACTTTGTAAAATTGAAGTCAATTTTGTGACCACAATCTCAAAAACCGTTTGTTTCATTTGACTGATTTCCTAATTTATTCAAGTAGCTCAAGTTTTTGGACGTAGTATGTTCGCATATATTTTATTTATTCCTGAAGTTTAAAACAAATTGATTTGCTGATTTTCCAAATAATTGAAAGTACCCACTGTCCACAGCCACCCAGAGATGATCACTCTCCCCTACTTTTACAAATTTCCCTATAGCTTATCAACTGATTAACATATTTTTTAACGGTGTGTAGAATAAGTCCATAATTCTGCATTTATTTCATACAAAATTAGGTGAAGTGATAACAAGAGGAATTCCATTAGTCCTACCTCCTGATTTTGTTGGACATAGCCGTATTTATCTACACATGCCAAATGATCAAGTTTTTATTGGAATTTTACAAAGTTACGCTGTCCCTGAAATGCCCAACTGGGTTCTACATCCAAATCCAGGATATATTATGGCAGAGCGTATTTATGTAAGATGGCCTCCTGGCACAGGTGCAGTTGGAGTTTTTCGAACTTGGCCTCATGATACGAATATGAATGATGCTGTTCACGAAGGACCCCGCTGTTTGGTATTAACAAAACGTGGCTCTTTTTTATCAGCATTCCTTCAGCCTTACAATAGGGAAGAACCACTACCCGATGTCAATCGCCCGCTAGTTTTTATACGAATACCAGGGGAAAACACTGTTTATATGGGACAACTGGCTAAAGGCGACGGTCACCGTCCCAGCTGGTTTATATGAGAAAACTGGGTATTAAGAACCAAATATAAAAAAAACTTGATTTTTCAAATGATACGAGGTCAATTCAGAAACTATACGACCTTGAGCTCTAACTTTGTACCCATTTACATATGCTATTGTCATGATATAACTGGCAATATTGATTCTTCGACGTGTTGGATCATAAGAAAATCGCTGTTTCTATTAGAAATAAAGTTCTTGTGAATACTATGTAATATTCACGATTAAAAACACTATTGTCTGAAAATTAATGTTACTTGATTTTAGTGTAATCTATTATAGGTTCTATATTTCTTGTAAGGGGCTATTCAAAAACTGCGTCTCATTGCCTCTGGTGGGGCTTTAACAAGTTTTGTTAAAATTTTTGACGTGGGGGGGGGGGGGCGATAACGCAGAATTTTAAATCACAGATGGAAAATATGAATGTAAATAATAATTTTTTGAAATGCTTAACAAAATGGAAATTAGTAATTTTATTTTACAAGTAAAGCATGTAAATACAGACTTCAGACTTTTTCTCGTTTTATCGCTTGACGACGAATTGAATGAATAGAATCCAATCAGTAAATCCAACTATTTTCCCTTGAAAGTTAGTTTCTTTTAATTCAATAGTATATTATTATATTTTTGATACATATTTGATCTCTTTTGGTTAAAAATTTTAATATTTCGTAGAAAATTTTACTATTTTGTGGAAAATTCATATTTTAGCTTGAAAGTTCGACTATTTTTCTAGAAAATTCGTCATTTTGGATTAAAAATTCATCTGCTGTTGAAAATTCAACAATTTTGTTGTAACTTTTTCTCTCTCTTGTCTGAAAGCTCTTTCGTGTTTGAAAAATCAATTCTTTTGTTGAAGATCTGTCTTTTTGATAGAATTGAACTATTTTTCATTGAAAATTAAATGATTGTTTTGTTTGAAATTTCAATTATTTTATTTTTTGTGGAAAATGTAATTATTTTGTTTAAAATTTAACTGTTCTCTTAAAATCTCTTTTTTTTGACACAAGATTCGTCCTTTTGGATTGAAAATTCAACTCCTTTTTAAAAAATTCGGCCTTCAACATAATAATTCAACTATTTTGTTGAAAACGCAACTGTTTTTCGTTGAATTTAAATCTTTTTTGTTCAGAAATTCGACCATTTGGTTACAAAATTCTTCTTTGTAGGTTGGAAATTAAGATAGTTTGTTAAAAATCTGACTATTTCATTGAATATTCATCTATGGGATTACAAATTCAACTATTTTGTTTAAAATTTAAGTATTTTGTCGAAAATTAATCAATTTTGCTCAAAAATTAAACTATTTGGTTGTGAATGCAACTTTTCGGTTTAAAATTAATTTGTTTGTTTCACATTGAATTTAATATGGTACCTATACTTTCATTTTATTTCAAAGGATTTATTCCTCTATTAATTCACTATTTTCACGGAAAATCACCGTAATTTTGACGTCATCCTGGAGATTCAAGCTTTTTGTGATTATCGGTGACAAAGAAGGGGAGGGGAGAAAAAAGTTTTCAAAATAGTGTGACGTACTTTTTGACCTATTTATATGCCTAATGTCGGATCTGGCCCAAACCCGGCGCTAATCATTATTTCAAACTATAAAGTTTTATAAGTTTTCCTCATATTGATTGGTTATTGAAGCTCAAAACTATTGTGTCAATTTTTTTGAACACCTAGCGTCACAGTGAGAGTCAATGGTAACATACCAGCAGTGAATTTGGCAGAAAATACGAATTATTCTATCTACTTAATATTACACTGTTAGAAATGTTCGGAAAATTCCGACACATTTAGGATACTGAATAACTGAAATTTACGAAATTAGGTTGCTAACAACAAAATTCAGTGCGCAGTTAGCAGCTACGTACTCCTCGCTTCTCGAACGCGTTTAAAGTGGAAAAAGCATGGTGGCTGTGGTCATGGGCGGCAATGCACTGCAAAAGATTGTGTTGAATTATAACGATGCAATAAACCCATTTCTTCCGATATTGAATGATCTCAAGTGTGAAAGGGATTCGAAATTTGCACGAGAACGAAAGTGAATTATCTTTGCAATAAAATAGTTACAAGATACTGTGATCATCTTCCTTGTCAATGAACTTCTATAAAGGCATATCATCATCACAAGTGACTGGCAGCAACTGCGTAAATTAATAATAATTAATCCAGGTTTCAATTGAATGGCGAGTCCGCTGTTAACATAGAATGACGCCCTCTTGGCTAGATTGGTTATATCTGTAATTTCGAGCCTTTTCGTTGGTTCATTAATTTTAATATAAACTAGCAGTATATATTTGTCTTAACAATATAAATTATAGTAAGACTATATGTGAATATGTCACAAATCAATGAATATATATATATATTCGGTTTTGATTCCTTGAGAATCGAACCGCAAGGCCTATGACAAAGCCACCGAACGCGCCCTCGGGTTGCGGATAGAGAATCTCTGTATCAAGGGTTTTTGCTGAATATGGTTACAATAATTAATAAGCATTCACGGACAATTTTCCAGGGATGGTCCTAAAGGAATAACCCTCAAGCGGAGGCGTATCAAACGTACCGAAATCTGAATAGCTCCTGGGTGAGGTGTCTTAAACGGGGACTCTGGTATACCGGGCTACCTCTCGCAGTATGCAATCTTATCCTTGCATGCGGGGCTCTACAAGGGTGGATGGACCCTTTCTCTAGCTACTCGTGGAAATAACAATGATAACACCAAACATATTTGCAGTAAGTGCTGTTCAAAACAATCGAATGCGCAGGGCTGCCGACAATGGGTGGGACAACAAAGCCGACTACCCTAGAGTTGGGGGAGTCAATCAAGACGGAGTCAATGCAATGGACCGGCGGAATCTCAGTACTTTTGGGTGGACGGATCGACTCAATGATGACTTGCTAGAGTGTTACGATAGCAGCATGGTCCCTGAGCGAGAAGGTTACATGGTACGACTGCAGGCTCTGGGGTGCGAGAAACACCCAGAGCGTTGCTTCAGGACACGGAGAAACATCAACATCCAGGTTTATTTAAAGCCCAAATATCTGGCTGAACTGGATGACGAGCTTCGTGGATATTTTTCTGAAGAATCCGACCTCTGGACTATTAATTATGGTGGTGGCAGCGAGAGCTTTGGCGGATGCAAACCGTAAAACAAAACCAACGGCTGATCATGAGACCAAAAGATGAATGCATCAACTCACTACAAAGATAGGCTAGGCAAGACAGTACGCATCCCGAATTCAGTGTGTGATTGACTACATAACATCTGGCAGGAATTTCCCCACCAAGGTTCGACAGTTCTCGCGCGAACAACAGATCCATTACCACACACTTAACAAGTCAAAGCTGCTGACCATCAGACAGCATATTGTTGACAGGATATGGGTACTATCTGACGCTAGGAGAAGTCTAGAGCGGAGGGAGAGGTGGATAAGAGAAAACCAACAGTTTTTCTTTGACCCATCTCGACTCTTCCAAGATCCTCCAGTTACTGTCGACTATCCGCCCAAACCAGAGGAGGTCGAAGCATTTTGGAGAGAAGTCTACGAATTGCAGCATCCACTTAAAGCAGGCTCAAAGAACATAAATAGCTTCAAAGAACTGTGCAATGCCCTCATAACACCTGATGAAGAATGCCCACCTATCACTACTGAGGAGATGAAAAAAGTATCAAGAGGCATGAAGAACTATTCCACTCCGGGACCAGATGGTATCAAGACCTTCTGGTGGAAGAAGCTTCTTTCAACCCACCAGCATCTGGCCCGCATTTTCACCAAATATCTAAAGTCGGAGGAGCCTATTCCGGAGTGGTTGGTGGAAGAGCGCACAGTACTCCTTCCAAAGATAGGCAACTTAGCTGACCCGAAGAATGACAGACCAATCACTTTTCTGAACACACTGTATAAGATCGTCACAGCTATGCTAAATGATAGGATTGCTTGTTCGCACAATCGGACCTGTGTGGCTAGAAATGTGCGAACAACGCGGCTCAAAGAAAGGCGTAGCAGGATGTCGGGAGAACCTACTCATCGATAGATGTGTTTGAAAAGACGCAGCATCGTACCAGAGCTTCCTATCGATGGCCTGGATTGATTACCGGAAAGCTTTTGATTGAACCTCCCACAGACTTACCATCTGTCTCTTGGAAAGATTAAAGGTTCATCTGCACATCGTGAGGTGCATTTTTCGTTGAGATGCCGCTTAACATTGTGACATCACATTTTTTGATAACTTAAAAATTGTGGCTTGTAGGGGAGCAGAGATTCATGAGAAATATATTGTTTATAAGGCTGTGAATAAATGATGGCTTGCTGTACAAGAAAATGTCAGGAGAGTAAAAAATTTTATTTTGTGCCAGAGGTTAATAAAAAACAATTTAAAAATACCTATTTTCTGAATCAGGCTCGAGGGGAATAAGTATCAACTTAAATGCTTAAAGAACTATATTTTAGTTTTTAAGCTTTTTTTTCTTTGAATCACAATTGGTAAAATTTAACAGTTTACTAGTGAAAAATTTTAGATTCAATTAGTGAAAAGTGGCCCCCTAAAGATTAGTAGACAACTACTAATTCGAGTGGTGGAGATATTTCCCAAACCAAAAGTGGAGAACTAATTGTTTGGTAAAAAAAAATATTCTGAACTATATATAATAATTTTAAAAAAAATTACAGACATGTTAAACATCAAAAATATAAAAGTTTGATAAAATAACTCGATGGTGTTACACTCTTAACTCTATTGATATAATAAGAAGGTCAAATGTTGTAGATGCGGTTCAAGACAATCGAACGTGCAGAGCACCCGACAATGGGTCGGCAAACAATGCCGATCAGCCTAGAGTTCGGGGTGCTGAAAATAATTTAGATGGAAACACGACGACGAACCGGCGAAACGCCCACATTGAGTGGACGGATCGACTCAGGGATGACGTGCTAGACTGCTACGATGTCAGCATTATCCCTGTTCGCGGAGGCTTTATGGCACGTATGCACACTATGTGGTGCCAGAAACACCCAGAGCTTCAGCACGTTTCGCATCAGTCTTTGCGAAATCAAGCCGACTATCTCCGGAAAAATGGATATGTACGCGGAGCGCTTCCCAAACCGCTGTTTTATCAAGCTGAAGACGAAGATGAGGAAGCGATATTGAGACCAACCGCAGAAAGCAGGCACCTTCTGAGAGATGATCGCAATTTCATTATTAGAAGGAACATTAACATGAAAGTTCCTCCTAAGCCCCAATATCTGGCTGAAATGGATGCCTTCCTTCGTGGAAATATCTCGCAAGAGTCCGACCTCTGGACCATCAATTGCTCAGTTTATGGTGCTGCGAGAACTTTGGCTGATTCAAATCGAAGGCTGAAACCAACGATGGATCAAAATACCAAAAGCCGCTTGCATCAACTGAACAAGAAGATTGGATGGGCAAGACAGAATGCGTCCCGTGTTCAATGTGTGATTGACTACATAACATCTGGTAGACCGTTTACGGAAAGGGTTCGAAAGTTCGCCCAAGAACTAAGGATCTTGAATCACACACTAAACAAGTCAAAGCTGCTGACAATCAAGCAGCATATTGTTGACAAAATACGACTGTTATCTGACGCAAGGAGGAGAATACAGAAGAGGGAGAGATGGATCAGGAAGAATCAACAGTTTCTCGCCGACCCATCGCGCCTCTTCAGCGATCTACCTGTTTCTGTCAAAAATCCACCCAAGCCCAAGGAGGTAGAGACTTTTTGGAGAGAGGTGTACAAGATCCCGAAAACACTAGAGTTGAAAGAAGATACTGAAAATATCATCCGCTTCAAGGAGTTTTGCGATCTCATAAAATCTGAGGAGGAATGTCCATCAATCACTGCCGAAGAGGTGAAAAAAGCACTTAGAGGCACGAAGAACTTTTCCGTTGCTGGACCAGATTGTATCAAGAACTTTTGGTGGAAGAATTTTACTTTTACACACCAACATTTGGTCCGCATATTCACCTCATATTTAAAGTTGGAGACGCCCATTCCGCAGTGGCTGGTGTTAGGACGCACTATACTCCTGCCAAAAAAAGACAACTTGTCCAACCTAGAGAATTACAGGCCAATAACTTGTTTGAACACGCTGTATCAGATCTTTACAGCTGTCCTCAAAAACAGGATTGTTCGACGAATTGAGCCTGTATGGCGCGAGATTTACGAACAACATGGCTCGAAAAAAGGTGTAGCAGGCTGTCGAGAGAACCTGCTAATTGACAGGTGTGTCTGTAAAGACGCTGCAGCCCATCAGCGCGTCCTGTCAATGGCCTGGATTGACTACCCAAAAGCTTTCGATTCAACCTTTCATAGGCTTATCATCTGTCTGTTGGAAAGCTTGAAGGTACATCCACACATAGTGAAATGCATAGAGAGATTGATGCCTCTTTGGAAAACTAGATTTACTATCTCATCTAGAAATTATCGTGTGACAACGAACAACGTCACCTTCCAGAGGGGCGTCTTTCAAGGTGATACCATGAGCCCTTTGCTTTTTTGCATCACACTTTTGCCTCTATCTCTCGCACTACGAAATTCTCCTGGATACCTGTGTGGCGACACTAATCAGCGCGAGCATAAGGTCACTCATGTATTTTATATGGATGACCTGAAGATCTATGCCTCTGGTAAAAGCAAACTTCAAACTGCTATAAATATTGTCAAGAACTACACAGGAGAGATTGGGATGGACTTTGGCTTGGCCAAGTGTGCCAAAATTCATCTGAAGAAAGGAAAGATTACTGGCATTCCCAAGGACCCTGAGCTTGTGGATATAAGTGTTATCAGACATCTTAATACTGGAGAGACCTATACATACCTGGGCGTGCCTCAAAACCGCATTCAGAACGTAACATCAGTGAAGCAGTCTCTCTGAAGCAGATACAAGCATCTTCTTCGACAGATTTGGTCTTCCAATCTGTCGGCGTTGAACAAGGTATCTGCGACTAACATGCTTGCCGTTCCGGTCTGCTCTACTCGTTTGGGGTAGTTCAATGGACGAAGAACGAGCTTAAGGCCCTTGATGTCATTACACGTAAGATCATGCATATGCATCAAAGCTTGCATATCAATTCGTCAGTTCCGCGATTATACATTTCACGCCGTCAAGGCGGACGCGGAATTCTGAATCTCCAGTGTCTTCATAACCGGATTGTTCTAAGTGCAGCTTACATCGTTGCGAATGGCAGAGATCCTCTCCTAAAGATGATCAGGAACCACGGGACGGTTGGCGAAGGAGCGTTCCTTTACAAAGCCGCGGAGCAAGCGGCCGAGACCCTTGGCCTGAATTTTAACATCAGAAGTGAGGAAAGTGCATTACTTCATCTAGATGCTTCACTTCTAAAAACCAAAGTGAAGAAAGCAGAGGTTGAAAATTTTCACCAAGAGCTACTCGACAAGAAAATGCACGGAAACTTTCACAGAAATGTAGAA